>JBBPKN010000238.1:0-54328 GCA_038089275.1 Pulveroboletus cf. rosaemariae | reverse complement strand
AAAAGTACATTATAACATTAGGTAGCTCTGTACTTAGTAAGCAGACCCCTTGGGCAATATATAAGGGGTGAGGTAGGCAGGACTGGATCCCCAGTCTTGCTTACTTGAGCTCTGATTTAGTCTTGCATCTGAGGGAATACCCCTTTCACAGATTATCCATAAGACCACACCTCTATAGATTTCACAAGTAATCTATGCTTGACTTACTTGCATCTCCATTGCCTAGTTCAGGGCCACTAGTACAAAAGCCCTTTAGTAGAAGAAGGCACTCATCAAGAAGCTCTTAGATTAGGGTTAGAAGCAGTTCTGCACATCTGCTTGTGCTTCAAACTGAGTAGTGGATCTAGTGATCTAGTTACATGCTTCCCTATCTACTCAAAGATTGCCTTTTCAATATTCTTTTTGGCTCCATCATCTACTACAGAGATTCCACCAACTTCTATGCAAAGTTTCAATAGCTCTGCTGCCACCTTATCAACCTCCCCATCCTCACTTCCCAAACTTCTAGCTTCTCCAGTTTCCTCCACCCATGTCTTTTCCAATGCATTAACCAGCCACCCTAGTAGCCAGTTTTTGCACTTTGCCTCCTGCTGTACTTTCCTGCCCACCTCCCTTATCAATGTCTCCATCAGGCAACAGCCCTCAGCCATTTGCCAAAGACCCTCCTCTATCTCCTCTAAGTTTGCCCTGCTACTGAGCACCCTTTCCTTTTCTACCTTTCATCTCTGCTTCCTCTCTGGCTTCTTCTGGCCAGGGCAGTTACACCTTACCTTTGCCTCTATACAGGCAAGCCATGATATTAACTTGCCCAGGCCCACCTTGCACTTCAGCCCCTGGTTATTGCACCTCCAGTACCCTGGTTCCTCCTCTGCTCTTTTCTTGCCATTGCCACTATTCAATCCCACCTGGGCTTGGCAAAGCTCCTCCACCTAAACCAGGTTTGAGTGCTAGGTCCTAACTGCAGTTCCAGTACTTACCCATTTCTGGACTGCCTCCACTGTCTTCTGTACCTCCTCTGCTTTTTTCCAAGTTTTCTTTTCTTTCCTCACTTTTCCCTGCTGCTTTTGCATAGCATACTTCATGTTACCAAGCTCCTCTTCATCTTCAATGTGCTCCTCAAGGCACTTATCAGACCAGGTGTAAATGTCAGTGAATGAAGACATGAAGAAAGGAACTTGTGTGAAAGTCTCTGGGGTGATATTCACTTTTATGGGTTTCTGGCCAGCTAAAACTCTGATGCTGCTCTGCTTACTTATTAATTGAGAGCACATGCTTAACAGCCTTCAGGGGTTCAGGCCTTAAGAGGGGAATACCATCATATTCCATGTTAACAGGTCAACTCTGCTATGTCTTCAGTACAACTTCAGTTGCTTTCATGCTTTAAGCTGTGTATTTCCTAGTTCTCTTTACCTCCATCTTTTCCTATCTAATGTTGATTACAACTTTACCTATGCTAACTCCATACCATTTCAATACAATTTGTAGTTTCTCCAATCTCACTTCCTATTCCTGTTCCTTTCTGCCTCATCTCTTCCTATTATCATTTAGTTTTCAGTTTGACATTATTCAATGTTGTCTTCTCTGACATCTCCATTTTTATCCAGGATACATTGGCACCTGCTTTGCTTATGAGACAACTTCTTTCATATCTCCATTTTCTTCTTAGATAATCTGCCTTTTTGAGGTATAAGTACTGTAGCTCTGTATCTTGTACCTCAGTTTGAATATCAACCATATCATGACATTATGATTCTCTTTGACCCCCTTCTGCTTCACAACTTAACATCATACCCTACACTAAATCCCAGGACTTCCTTTATAACTTGACATCATATCTCTTATTGGAAAAGCCCTATAGCCTATTCTGGACCTCCAATAGTTTCCAACCCCTCTGTAAATTAAAGCACCTGGTACTAGCATAAGAGTGCACCACATAAGGTGAAGCCAAGCCCTGTCCACTCTAGAGTTATCCAGAGTATCCCTGAAGTACACTGCAACTTTATAATAGAAAGATAAAAAGTATATATGCATAGCTGGGGTGAAATGAAATGGTAATGGAGGGCCAGAGTTGCCTAAAGGGGAGTTAGAGGGCTAGATTGGCTTACTAAGTGCAAGGACCAGTTATAAGCTGTGTCAGAATTGAATTGGAGATATGGGATATGATATTGTGCAAGACTTGTTTACTATTGGTATGTTAGCAGAAGAAGTTATTATTCAATGTCTTCTTGTTGCACTTATCTTTGGGGACATGAACATCAGTTAATTAACCTTGTTGACAAAGCAATACTAGGTTTTGAAAAAGACAAAGAAAAAAGAGAAAGCTTTTAAAACAGATTTGATGGTTTTGATTATTAAATTACTTTAGATTTTTCAGCCAAGAAAGCTAGGGATAAAAGGGTAGTAACTTCAGAAAAACCATGATTACTTAGATCATTTTCAGTATATAAAGCTCCAAGAAGGAGTTATAGAACAACAGGAGCATCTTGTATTATCTGCCCACTAAGCAAATATGTTGTATCCAGGAGAAGGAAAGTATGGAGTGCAAGAGAAGAAAGAAGAAGGATTTAGCCCGGAGATTCAAGAACCTGAGTATATTCATCCCACAGTAACCATTTTAACCCAGGACCTGCAGAGTTCAAGATCACATGGGTGGTCAAGTAGTCTTTTCTGGCCAATGTTATCCAAACCTTTGTAGCCTGAAATGTCTGAAGAAGATACAGAAATAGCAGAGCTGCTAAAGGAGTTGAGGGGAGAAGTAGGAAGGAAGGTTGTGGATCCAGGAAAGTGGATTGGTGACAGAAGGAAATAAAGGCTCTAATGGGCCAAATTGAGAGTATGGCACCAAGAGCAGCTCTGAAAGAACAACAGGATAATGGTTGTGGCAGTGCTGTCCTGTCTAGAAGGGAAGGCAGCAGGGTTTTTCCAGGTAACTTTGAAAAAATGCCTGGAAAAGAACAAGTGACCTGACTGGGATAAGCTAATCCACATTATAAAAAGCTACTTTCACATCAAGGAATTAGCTTATGAGGTACTAAAGAAAATAAAAGGACTTTGGCATGTAGAAAGGATTAACAACTACTTACAGAAGTTTGAGATTCTAAGAAAGGATTCAGAGATTTCCATGGAGCATGCTGGAAAGCTACTTTGGAAACAAGTGCAGTATTGAGTTTATCAAAAAGCAGTGCTGCAAGAGTTGAAAGAAATCTTCTATAAACTAATGGAACAATTCAGAATCATAGATCATGCATACAAGCACATGGCAGTAGAGTGGACAGCTCCTGCCCCAAGGTTTCAGAGTTCTAGGAGTCCCCCTCCTGTCAACTCACAATCTTCTTACTTCCCCTCTAAGCTCAACAATCAATTCTGTCCTTGTCCTCAATAGCAGCCTCCCCCTTGTTTTATGACTATAGACACTTAATCAGACAGAGGAGTCTCTATAAAAATAGATATGCAAAAGGTGGTGCAAGGGCAGGAGTATTGAAAGAGCCATAAAAGAGGGCACACAGCAAGGGACTGCAAGTTTACCCTTTTGTTTACTTCCTTTTTTTTACAGAATCAAGCTGGCACCCTGGCTAACAATAATAGGGCCACATTCCAAAGGCAAGTTATTACCTTCAGAGATTTTGAACCAGTAATTGGAGAGCCAAACATATACAAGGCTCCCATGATAGATATGCATATGTTGGCTATAGAAGCCACAAGGGAAAAGACAGGGTCCTTAGGGATAGAAGAAATTTCTAAAGAAAGTATGTATGAAGGAGAAGCCAGAGCATACTAGCAAGATGACTTTGTGAATAAGGCAAAGCATTTAAAAAAGTAGGAACTTCTGTTATTTAAGGTAATAAAAGTTCTTTTTCATTTTATCCTTTGTCTGACACTGCCATATTTAATAATTGTACTTCTATGAATATAGTTTCATTTATCCAAGAGAGATCTCAAAAGAGCTCAGCTGGGGATTATTGTTATATTCTGTAATTCCAACCCAATTCCAATCCAATTTTAATTCAGATTGTGCTTAATCTGTGCATCCATTAGGCTACTCTAGCTTAATTTTTCCCCACATAACTCTTACACTCCATTACCACTTCACTTCACTCCAGTTACCCTCACACTTCCCTCACCCAGTCATCAGTATACACTCCTTCAACCTTTAATTTCCTCTGCTCTAGTTCTGACCTATCCTTGTCCCTGGTTTAGTTAAGTACTACCTTAGTTTCCACCTTGTCTTCTCTGGATCACTTCACCACTACTCCATACTTAATGTTATGTTTTCTCCTTCTCCTTCTCCTCTTTTCCTTAGTTTGCTTTTTAGCTTCTGCTCTTTACACACCTTGGGTGCTTTCTTGTTTATTTTTACAATAATATATTCTGCTCTTCTTGCACTCTAGCCCAGTCTAGATCACTCTCCTGTTATACTCTTTGCCCAGGTATTTTATTTTTCAATCAGCTAACCATAATCATTCCATTTCTTTTCATTCATTTCCATATGGATAGTTTACTCATCATTTATCAGCATAATTACAATAGTTATCTCTGCTTGAACCTTTCTAGTTGTACTATAAAGTAGTGTACTTTCTGTCTTCCCTTTCCTTATGCTACTTTTACCTTGCAACTTTTCACATACTTCTGTCCTTGTATCTAGTACCTGGAATCCATCCTTGATTGTGACCTGGCACTCTCCAGTCTAAAGCAAGTTGTTCTAGCATCTGACTTTGGCACAGCCCTGTGCCTGTAGCTGGTATCCTTGAGATGCAATACTTCATTTGTCATTTACCCTCTGTTCACAGGACTTACCTTTGATAGAGTCTCCCTTGTCCCTTACCAGCAAGGACTACACTAGTTTCTACCTGGGTCTAGTGTAACAAAAGAAATAGCATGCTCTACTTGCAGCTACCATTGCTGTAGACTGCTTTCACCATTTCTTTCAAGCAACCTTTGCTGTTTGACTTTCTCTGGGGTAAGCCTAGAGCATTAACCTCAGACCCTTGTAAGTCCACTTCAGAACCTAAGAATCCCTTGTCTCCAGATTGCCCTTCCATACCAGAAGATGCATTTGCAGTTATTCTTGTCTCATCCAAGAAAGAAGTACAAGAAGATCATGACCTAGCACACAAACTTTCTTCTTTACTACAGATTCCTGGTGTTTTAACCCCCCTCTCTCCTACTTTCATTTGATGCCAACCAGCATTCACCCTTCCTTAACTCTCACCAATTGCTGCCACAATATTAGGACTTTCCTTTTCCATTAAGTCAACTGAACTTTGCCTTGGTGCCCCAGAGCACTTCAATGGTGATAGGACTAAGGCCAAGACCTGGCTGGACATGATTCAGTTTTATCTTTTCATTAACTCCACAATTTATGACATTGACAAGAAAAAGGTTGCTTATGCCCTCTCTTTTATAACCAAGGGATCCACCCAATCATGGGCTGCCACTTATCAGAAGAAATATATCTTCAGTACTACCATTACTGTTACAAAAGTAACATTTGCTAGCAGAAGAGTCACATGACAAGCACATGACCATGAGACTTTATTGCCAAAACAAGACAAACCCTAGAATATGGTTAAGTTATTACTTCAAAGTATTCCCCTGGGATTAGACACAGCTTATGTAGTTGGATCTAGCATCTCAGATGATAGATGCTCTTCTGATCTAATCTCTGATGAATCTGGATCTTGATCTAGATAAGGGTCAGATCTGATAATGGCAGATCTCTAGATGGGATCTCCTTGGCCTCATGGCTAAGGACATGGTCTAATCTCTGCTTACCCTAGACTCTATCCTTCCATTCTACATAGCCTCTTCCTTGATACTCCCCTTTACTGCATGGCCCATTTGGTTATACCCTTTACCCTCACCCTATGCTCTATTACCATATTTAGTTATGTGCTGGAACCACTGGGTAATCTGTGCACACTTAGGATTAGTATAAGTAGCAGGTAGTTCCTTGGTTTTAGCTTCCCAGCCTTAACCACTTGTTTCTCTTGTATATTGTCCCTTAGGTGTTGCCTTACCAATACAGGCTATCCTTTGGTCTTTACTTGTGCAATGGCTCCTCAGGCCTTGCTACCCTGAGTCCACTTCTCTCTTCACTCTATTCAATCCAAATCTGACAATGAAACCAATGCACCCTCTTGAGGCAGACCATTTAGGGTTAGGACAGGTCATTCAGAGATTGACACCATAACAATTACCATGGGGAAATTCTCCAAGTTCACCTCCAATTTCCTTGATATCTTCCACCAGCAGGATAATATGAATGCTGCCATCCATTGGCTAGCAAATACACAGATAAGACCTGGAAAAAAAGGAGAATGGACCCCTTTCCTCACAGAATACACTGCTGAGTTCCAAAACCATGCAGTAACTGCTAACATTACTGATCAAAATGTACTGATTGGTTATTAGAAAACAGGACTCACTCTCTTCTTTACTTGTTATATCCACAACCTGGATACAATCCCCACTATGGCTAAGGAGTGGTATTTCAAAGCTGCTCACCTCCATGGAACCATGAAGCATGCCTACTCTGTAGAACAATGTCATAAGAATCCTTGTGCATTCACTTGGACTCCTTTCACCCCTTCTACCACAACATCCAAGTCAGAAAAAGATCTGAATGCTATGAATGTAAACACCATGAAATGAGGCAGACTGATTGATGCAGGAAGAGCCTTCTGCATGAAAAACAAGCTTTGTTTCAGATGCTG
The DNA here is from genome assembly GCA_038089275.1 of Pulveroboletus cf. rosaemariae. Classification (NCBI taxonomy): domain Eukaryota; kingdom Fungi; phylum Basidiomycota; class Agaricomycetes; order Boletales; family Boletaceae; genus Pulveroboletus; species Pulveroboletus cf. rosaemariae. The sequence continues at coordinate 47,615 of JBBPKN010000238.1, read as the reverse complement.
GAAACCTGGCCACTCTGCAACCACTTGTACCACATTTTCTATCTCTTCTTCTATCACCTCCATCAAGGACACCCCTTGCATTAAGACAGTTTCTGCTAAAGAACCAACAACAAAGATAGAGAAGGTTAGCAATAATAAATTTGATGATGGGGTGGCTAGAGTAGAAATGAAGAAAGAAGAAAGAAGAAGATGGTTAGTGGTTTAGATTTTTAAAATGGAGTACCTTCTCTATGCAAGGTACTTTCTCCTTCTCTTGTGTGCCTATACTTGTATCTGCTTCCAAGAAATATATGTGTATTCCAGTACAAGCATTCCCTGTCTCTCACACCAAGAAAGTCATAGCTACTTGTGCTCTTATTGACAGTGGAGCATAGATCAACTGTGTCAATTGGGACTTCATCAAGAAGAACCAACTCCCCACCATGAAACTCAAGGAACCCATCATTATCCAAAATGTGAATCACTTCAAGAACAAGAAGGGCAAGATTACTTGAACTTGTGACCTTCTTCTCTACCTTAAACAATCAATTCTTCCAGTCTCCTGCTATGTTATCACATTTGAAAAGGAAAACATTATCCTTGGACACCTGTGACTCTGGGCCACAAATCCCAACATTAACTGGATGGCCAACACATTTACCATTCCAGACTTGACCACCTTGAATACAAATATTTACCATGTCAACTCTATCCATAAATCTTGGTTTGATGGGCTCCTTGATGACATCATCATATTCCATGATGAACTCCTAGTCTGCTACTTGGATTATGTCACCCCAGAACAATTCATTAGCAAATCCCTTTATAATCATCACTCCAGCAGGATCTTAGATCACTGCTCTTCTTATCTTCCAGAAATTACCATTGCTAGACTTACTACCTCCACTGAGTTGGCAATCAAGGCTGAAAAGGCCAAACCCAAGACCATTCTTCCCCCTGAATACTCTTAGTTCTCTTCCATCTTCTCTAATACTCTAAAAACCCTAGACCACCTTTTACTCTCTTATCCTTATGATTATGAGATTAACTTGAAGAACACATTTGTCCTGAAGATAGGTAAGGTTTACCCCTTATCCCCACCAGAGTGACAGGCAACAGAAGCCTTTATCAAAGAGAACCTTCATGTGAGGAAGATTTGACCCTTTAACTTTTCCCAAGCTTTATTCTTCTTCTTTATTGAAAAAAAGGATGGCAAACTTTGCCCTTGCCAAGATTACTGGTATTTGAATGAACATACTGTTAATAATGCTTACCCTTTACCCCTTATTTCTGACCTTATAGATAAGCTCCATAATGTGAAACTTTTCACTAAGTTTAATATCAGATGGGAATACAATAGTATCTGTATTCAAGATGGACATCAATGGAAAGCCACCTTTATTATCCACAAGGGGCTCTTTGAACCTATGGTGATGTTCTTTAGTCTGAATAACTCACTGGCTACATTCCAGTGATTCATAAATGACTTCTTTCAAGATATGATCACTAAAGGATGGCTCATTATCTATATGGACAACCTCCTTATCTCTTCTCCTAATGCTGATACTCATTAGGAACATACATCCTGTGTCCCTCAATGGATGGCAAAACTTGATTTCCATCTCAAATTGGAGAAATGTACCTTTGCTGTTTCCCAAGTAGAATATCTTGAAATAATTGTTCATTCTGGTAAACTTGCCATGGACCCTGTTAAGCTTGCTGGCATTTCACAATGGCTGACCCCCTCAAAAGTCAAGGATGTCTGCTCATTCCTTGGCTTTGCTAACTTCTACAGGTGGTTTATCCCAAACTACTTCACTGCCACTCACCTATTCCAACAGATCTCTTGTGATCTTATCACTGATCTCCCTCCTTCTTCTGACTTTGATGCCTTGTTGGTTGTGGTTAACCACAGGCTTATAAAGGGGCTTATTCTTTGCTCCACCAAGAAATCCATTACCACATAGAGCATTGCCACCCTGTTTTTTTACAAAGTTTACCTCTGATATGGGCTGTATGACAAAATTATCTCTGATTGTGGCCCCCAATTTGCATCTGCCTTTGCCAAGGAGCTCAGAAAACTTCTTGAGTACAATTTATCCCTTTCCACTGCATATCATCCTTAATCTGATGGTGAAACTGAATGAGTTAACCAGGAGATTGAGATATATATCTGCATCTACTGCAGATCCAATCCCATTGAATGGGCTGATTCCATTACTCATGCTGAGTTTGTCCACAATTGCTGCCCCCACTCCATTACCAGGCAATCTCTGTTCTATCTCATGATGGAATATGAACCACATGCCCTTCCTTCTATTATTGACAAATCCCTAATGCCTGCCATTGCTAATCACACTAAGGCATTCCTTGCAGCTTGTGACAAAGCCCTTGCTGCACATAACCTAGCTCACCAGACCATGGCATCCCACATCCATTCCACCTCTTCTTCATTTATCATGAAAGATAGAGTATGGCTAGAAGCCCACAATTTGAAATGGGCTATTATTTACCCCAAGCTGTTCCCAAAATGGAAAGGACCCTTCACTATCACAGAAGTCCTTTTCTCTATTACCTATTGCCTCTGTCTTCCATCCACATGGAAGATTCACCCAGTGTTTCACATATTATTGTTATTAACCTATTGCAAAAATAACATCCATGGAAAGAATTTCCCTGCTCTACCTCTAGACCTAATAGACAGAGAAGAGGAATATAAAATAGAGTGGATATTAAAACATCAAGATTCCCCTGGTAATTACTAGTTTCTGATCTGTTGGAAAGAGTACTCAGCAGAAGATGACTCATGAGAACCCAAGTGAAATCTAAAACATTCCCAGTCCATTTTGGAAGAGTATAAACTCCTCCATTCTCATCATTTCCCTCTAGTCACTTTTCTCCCTTGCACCTCCATCAAGAAAACCACCCACTTTCCCAAGTAACCATGATCTTTACCATAGACCAAGGCTTTTGCTCTTGCAACACTTCTCTCAACACTTTGCCTGTGTCCATGTCCCAACTTTCTATTGAGGAAGTTCCTACTGAGCCTTTGATTATTTTCTTTTCATCTAGTACAACTGAATCCTGTTTTTCTTCCCCTTTATTCTCCCTTGCTCCAGAGAAATTTGTAGCCTTACCCCCTGCTATATTCATCAGCCCTGCCATCATTGCTCCCATCCCTATTTCACCCCCAGCCATTAATACCATGTCTGCTGGTATTCTCAGCATTGACCTCCCACTTTCAGCCCATGCTCTCTGCCAGGGTGCTCCTACTCAGGAGTACATCCACCACATCATGACTTTCATCATGGACTTCCACCTCACTATCCCCATTGGTTCCCACCTTGACATATTCTTGCTGCTCTGGCTTATTTACCAGATTTATCTGCAGCTTCTACATCTCCCCCTTCTCACCACCACTCTCACTTGCATCCCTAACACTTGGATCTCCCTTGCCCAAGCCCTCCTCATGTCCATTCATTGTGAACTCCTCTCCAACATTGAGACTCTCATATATCAACTGGAGATGGGCAAGTTTCTCACTGATCTAGACTGATACATGTGAGAGCTTGCCACTGCTTGTGGATATACCCCATCTACACCCTCAGCATCCTCATCCCCTCTTGATGCTAATGGAATTGGTGCCCTGGAATACACTGAAGCCTGGTGGACCAGTCTTTATGGTAATGGCCATCTTTCTTCTTTCCATCCTTACTTTCATAAGGCATGTTTTTACTGCTGCCTGGGGCACATTTGTATCAACTGCCCCTTCTACCAATGCCCCTACTATCTCTGTTGGTATTCTAGACATATCCAGGCTCACTGCCCTGCTCAATGCCATGTTATTGACTCCCTTATCTCTTTCTTAGCTTTTTTCTTATTCTGCAGCTCCTCCTGCAACTTATCTTGCAGGTCCTTTTATTTCTCCTGCCACTCCCAGGGATTATACCACTGCCCTCTGATGGCTCTATCACCCCCTTCTCCTTTCTATCACACTAACAATGACTTTTGCAACAACATCATCAACAATGTTGGCTGGGCCAACATCACTGGCTCCCTAGGCCCCTTCTACAATGCCTTTTAGGGTTTTGAGGGTTCTTCACCCCTAGCAGGAGGGTAATGTTATGTTTTCTTCTTCTTATTCTTCTTTTTTCCTTAGTTCACTTCTTAGCTTTTGCTTTTTGCACACCTTGGGTGCTTTCTTGTTCATTTTTACAATAATAGATTCTGCTCTTCTTGCACTCTAGCCCAGCCTAGATTGCTCTTCTGTTACATTCTTTGCCCAGGTGTTCTATCTCTCAATCAGCTGACCATAATCATTTCATCTCTTTTCATCCATTTCCATATGGATAGTTTACTCATTATTTGTTAGCATAATTACAATAGTTATCTTCACTCAAACATTCCTAGTTGTACTATAAAGTAGTATACTTCCGGTCTTTCCTTTCCTTATGCTACTTCTACCTTGCAACTTCTCACATACTCCTATTCTTGTACCTAGTACCTGGAATCCATCCTTGATTATAACCTGGCACTCTCCAGTCCAAAGCAAGTTATTCTAGCATCTGACTTTGGCACAGCCCTGTGCCCATAGCTGGTATTCTTGAGGCACAATACTTCAATTGTCACCTACCCTCTGTTTATGGGACTTACCTTTGATAGAGTCTCCCTTGTCCCTTGCCAGCAAGGTCTATGCTATTCCCTATCCAGGCCTAGTGTAACACTTAATTCTACTTTACTCTCTGTTTCTGTTCCTGTTCCTATTTCTCTTTTGCTTCTTCCTGTTATCTTTCAGTTTTAGTCTGACATAATTGGACATTGTCTCCCTGTTAAAACTTTATACCAATTGCAGATATAATGGTAGGCCTTCTACCATTATCTGCTTCATGAATAAAACCCTTATAACTAAGGGAAGGTCATACTCCAGAAACTCCAGAGATGTCCAGAGACTTTCAGAGGGATTCAGGAAGGATTTCATTGATCAGATGGGACTTGGCTTCACCTTACATGGTGTGCCCTTGCACTTTCCAGTGTCCTGATTTACAAAGGTATTGGAGGTAGGAAAAAGAGCAATCTCAATGCCCAACAAGAGGGACAGGCAAGACAAGGAGAGTTAAGCCTAGTTATGAGGGTGGGACCTTATGATTCCTTCAAGGATATCACTTGGCCCCAGAGATGCTTTGAAGTAATCTAGTGGGTAAGAGTGAGCCTAAGGACTTGGGCAGAGTAAGGATGACAACAAGGGGGTGTTTATGTTGATATTTATACTGAGATACAAGATACAGGACTACAGTACTTATACCTCAGAGAGGCAGAACTATCTAAGAGTGTAGTAAAGTAAGACAGATGCAAACTCAGAAGTAAAGCAAATGTCTAAATATCTAAAAAACAAATGGAGATGTCAGAGAAGACAATGTTTAATCATGTTAGATTAAAACTGAAAGATAACAGGAAGAAATGAGAAGGAACAGGAACAGAAACAGAAATAGAAACAGTGATAGTAACTGAAAGCAGGACTAGTAATGGAGTTATATCAGAGTGGTCCAGAGAAGGCAAAGTGAAACTAAGGTAGTACTTAACTGGAACAGAGATAGAACTAGAAATGGAATAGGGCAGAGCAGAAGTGAAGGCTAGGGAAGCATATACTAATGGAAGATGGAAAGCATACATGTGTAGCTGGGGTGGGATGGAATAGTGATGAAGGGCCAGAGTTGCCTAGAGGGGAGTCAGAGGGCTAGAGTGGCTTGCTAGGTATGAGGACCAGTCATAAGCTAGATCAGAATTGGGTTAGAGATATGGGATATGACACTCCCCTGACATCTCCATTTGTCTCTTAGATACTTAGGCACCTGTTTTGCTTTTGAGATTACACCTGTCTTATTTCACTACACTCTTAGATAGTTCTGCCCTCTGAGATATAAGTACTATAGTCCTGTATTTTATACCTCAGTATGAATATTGACAATAATGCCCCTGCCTTGTCTTTATTCTCTTTCTGCCTGAGCCCTTGGGCTTACTCTAACACTCTGAATTATTTCAGAGTACCTCTGGGGCTAAACAATATCCTCAAAGGAATTGTAAGGCCCCACTCTCATGACTAGGCTTGACTCTCTTTATCTTGCCTATCTTTTATGTCAAGTGTCAAGACCATCCTCTCCTTCATGATTAATCCCTCTGTAAATTGGGACACTGCAAAGTGCAAGGGTATATCACATAAGGTGAAGCCAAGTCCCCATTTTGTCCAATATAATTCTTCTTATCCTTTTCTGGAAATCTCTGGATCTTCTGAAAACCTCTGGAGTTTGCACTCAGGTTATATTGGTATAGTAAGAAGGGTATGAGTTTTAACAGTATATTCATACTCATACTTGCACTTTTTACACCATTACCACATAAGAATTGGCTTAGGCTGTTTCTTGACCCTTGACTTCAACTTACCCCTGGATTGCACACATGAGAGTAATCCCTTGGAACCTCTGGAACCTCTGGATGTTCCTGGAATCTAGATTAATCCCTTGTGCTAACCATTAAGATATGACTACCCATGATCCCATCATGACTTCATGCTCTCTAGACACCCCTGACTCTGGCATTTTCCCCATTCACTACTTTGGACTCTCCAGAGCAGTTTTGATTCTCTTACACTGAGTAGTGTCACCAGTCCTCACAGACCCTTAAATGCAGTTTCAAGAATATGGTTTCCTACCCACAAGCACCACTTTCTCCTGTCTCTCAGTTTTCTTCCAGCAGCTGACTCTGGTCCTCTGACACTTTGTTGTCATCTGGTAATCCTTGATAAAAAACCACTCTGTGTCACTCCAAAATATCCCTGACCACCTTCTTCTGCCTAGACCCTGCTATTGCAGTCTATGCACTTCTAGCCATTTTCCTGGCCTCTTTTTTGACAAGCCACTCAATAATTATCATTAGGTTGTCACCACTCACTTGCATCTGTTCTCTACTCCTAGACAACTCATTTTTGGCAGTTAGTTCTAACCCTTTGAGACCTTGTTTTTCAAGCTTGACAAGTCTACTAATCCTGACCTTCTTGTCTTTCTGACCTTCAACACTGCCCCTTCATGTACTTCCAATTATTGCAATTCTCTATTGGGTTCCTAGCTCTGCTTAGGATTTGAAAGCCCCAATACTCTAATCCTACTCCACCTTTTTCTGTTTCTCTTCAAACTTTTCCCTTTTCCATTGTTTTCACCTCCTATGCTCAAGCTATCAGACCCCCACATACCCTACAAGACTGTTGGATTTACTCTGTTCAATGCCTAGCATCACTCTCTGCTGGATGGTTTGTGTTCACTGATTCTAGAATATTACTGACTTATCCACTTTAATCTATTGACCCTGGGTATTGAGTAGTATCTTGTCTATTCACTGGATAACATATGCATATGCCAGCACCCCATGCACTCTCTGTAGCTCTGTACCACTTCAGTCTTAGCTAACTCTGATCCTGAACCACAGCTCTTTTTATCTTTCCCTGGTAGTTATGACTTCATTGCCTAGGGTGCAGTCTTGAATATACTTACCCCACTGACTCAACAAGGTTCCAGAAACACTCACTTTTTTCCTCTGCACTCTGCCACATTCACCTGCACCTGACCTCACATGCCCACACTATTGTGCTCTCTTTAGGCATCTCTGTCTCTATTCTGTTGCTCCAGAAAGATTATTATTCTTTGTGATTGTGTTGCACCTTCTTTGCTTTCTTTCTTGCAGCTTAATATTGAGATTTGTTTTTCTTCCTTTGTTGTTTTTCCCTGTTGGTATCTGCTTGAATTTTTCCTTTTGTTTTCATCCCTGCTCTGGACCTTCTGTCCAGAATTTCTCTGACCCTTTTTCTTAGGACTTTTTCCTGCTTCTAGTGGCATTATCTTGATAATGTACCCTGCCCCTCTGACCTCTTTCAAGTGCCCTTTACATCCTCTGTCCCTGTCCTGGGAAACCTTTGTTTCTTGGAACTTTCTCCATATCTCTTCATTTTCTCTAATTTATGCCTGGGAATCCTGTGCTCTTTATTTGTTCCTGACAACTTCATTGCCCCTTGAATTCCTTTGCCTTTACCCTTCCTAATATGTCATTTGTGAACCTGTTCTTTCATTCTCCTGGATATTCTATTTTCCCTGGAACATTTCTGCCCTTTCTGCATCTCCTGGGAATTCTGTTCATTTCTCCAAACTTTCTCCAAACTCCTCCATTTTCTCTGACTTATGCTCTGGAAATTGCTTGCTATTCCAGCCTTGTTTTCTGATGACTCCACTCCTGCTCACAGATTTTACTTTACTTTTTCTAATATGTTATCTTGAAACCTGTTCTTTCATTTCCTTAGGTATCCTGTTTTCCCTGGGACATTTCTGCTCTTCCTGTGTCCCCTGGGGAAATCACTCTTTCCTTTCCATTCCTTTACTTGGCCTTTCCTTCTAGCCTCTTCTCTGTCTCTCCAGATCTTTCCAGATCTCTTCTGCTTTGTACCACCTTTGGCCCCTTTGTTTCTTCCTATCCCCAGTCAATAATGGGATGTCAACCTTGAGGAGGAGATAGCATCTAGTGATTGCACTAGTGATCACATCTAACAGCTAATCATATCTAGCAGCCTATATCTATCTGTATCCTACTGGTCACCTAGCACTTGTGCTCTCTCCTCTCAGCCCCATTACTCACCTCTCTGACCTCCCTCCATTTCATCTCTGATTCTTTCCACAGTGACCAGCCTGTCTGGTCAACTGTCTTCTCCATTCATGCAGTGACCAGACTTACTCTGTGTCAATTGTTCCTATCTACCCCTTTCATGCAATGACCAGACTTACCCTGTGTCAATTGCCCCCTCTGACAACCCCCTTTCATTTCTGCAGTAACTGATCCTTCATCTTGTCAACTGCATTCATCTCCAATTGTCTCCAATCATCTCTGCCCCTTTTTTGAGTAACAACTAGGCTTTACCTAGGACTTGTCTGAATGCTACTCATTACCCTGGGTTCAACTCCCTGGCAGCACATGCAAATAAAGTCTAATTCCAATAACCATACAACTTGTGTTTGTTGTAAGGGAGGTGGGACCAATGAGCACTTTTATTGCAGCAACCATTCCTTCAGATTCTCTCTGACCTCCACTCTGCAGTTCTCCAGCTCTGCCTCAGCCTCAAGATTGACTGCAATGACCTTTGGCCCTCCTGCCACAATGTAGCCTGCCTGACAGCCTTTAGCTAGCTTAATCTAGACCAGATTACAAAGAAGCTTATTCTACTCCAGCAGCCCTGCATAAAAGACAGTCCCTGATCTTGTGAATTATGTTTGCAACCAAGTGATCCTCCATAGGCTCTGATCCCTCACCTTTCCCAACCACAGGACCCTCAAGTTGCACTTACTCTACCCCTCCAACCTGTCCTTCCAAACCTCTGGCCCCAGATCTCTCAGACCTTCAAGCTAATGTGCTGGCCATTGTAGCTCTCCTCCTCCTATGCTCCAGGTCCTTGGCTCTCATTAGGCCTACTCTATCATGTGGATGAGGAGTGAGCTATTTATCAGACCAGTATTGGAGTTCACCAAATAAAAACATGGGGAATATGATATGTCTTTGACATTTCTGCCCTCTCTCTACCTGTTTTATCAGAACCTCACCCAACTTCAATTTAGTCCTGACCTCTAGCCACACAATAAGTTATCTTGCTGGCAATTACCATGTTTCAGTCTTCTCCTTGGAAATAGATCCCATCTGACTTCATCTGTTTTCTGTTGATCTCTGGATCACTTCCAACCCTTGTTTTTCATTGTTCTGTTTACCCATTACCCATAGTCAGACTCTTGATTTTCTCTCTGATAGTTCTTCTGAAGCTCCCAGGCTCTCCACTTTCATCCCTTTTGTCCCAGTTTCAATTCTCCCTGACCCTGTTTCAGAGCAGCTGTTTGACATCTGTCTACTAATCACAGTCCTCTAGAATACTCAGATAAATCTTCCACTTTCTCTTTTCAGTTGTTCTTTTATTCTCCTTGTTACCCCATAATTACCCAAGGCACCACTTGCCTGATCATGAGACTTCACTACAATAATATTCTTGAGATTTTCTTCATCAGTAATTTTCACCATTACTTAGTCAAATCTCAGACCCTCCAAACCACCTCCAACTTCCAGCCTCTGTTTATAAAGATATGAATTAGAGTCATTATTCTACAACTACACCAGTATCATTACATATTTATCCTGCTTTTCTTTTGCTTTCTCCTGAACTTCCACCCCCAGTTCTGCTACCTTACCCACCACCTTTTCCTCTTTGCCATCCTCTGGCCCACTCTCCACATTCTCTTCACTTACCATTCACATAGGATCTAAGATATTGACCAGCCATGCTAGTCCTCTGCCACCTGCTCAGTGCCCCTCTCTGTCCCCTCTGAGCATGCTTTCTTCTCAGACTGCTTCTTCTCCACATTCCTCCATTACCACTTTCACACTGGCTTCTTCTCCCCTGGGTACTTGCACCTTGCCTTTGCCTCTTGGCAGGCAAGGCATGATGTGGACTTTCCCACACCCACCTCACAAACCTGCTTCCTCTCCTCACATCACCAGCATACTGGTACCTCCTCTGCCCTTCACTTCCCCTTGTTGTGGCTAGGCCCTACCTGGGCCTGCACTTGTGCTGCCTATTGTCTTTGAGTTACCCTACACCAAGACAAACAATACTTATGCTTATCTTTCTCTGGGAAGCCTCCTCTGCCACCTGTCTGTCCCTTTCTGCCTCCTTGGCTTGCTTTCAGGCAGCCTTCTCCACTACCTTCTGGGCCTCTTCTGCCCTCCTCTGCTCTTCTTTCTTTCTTACCTTTATATACCTCTTGCACTTAGCATATTTGATGTTGCTTAATGCCTCATCATTATCAGTGTGCTCCATGAGCTGCTCTTCTGTCCATGTTATGATGTCTTTGAATATGGACATAATATTGTAGTAAGGAATAAGGAGTTACCAGGAAAGCAACTGTTTTTATTCATAAGTGAGCCAAAACTCCAATCTTTCACCCCATTGTCACTCAACAAGGTCACATGTGTGTTATCTTTACATCATGTGCTAACAGCCTTCAAGGGTTCAGGCCTAAGGGAGAGATACTGTTATATCCCATAATTCTGACCCAATTCTAATCCAATTCTGATTCAGATTGTGCTTGGTCTGTGCATTCATTAGGCTACTCTAGTCCAATTTTCCTCCGCATAACTCCAATACTCTGTTACCACTCTACCTTACTCCAGTTACCCTTATACTTTTCTTACCCAGTTACCAGTATATACTCCTCTGACCTTCCATTTCCTCTGCTCAAGTTCTGACCTATCCTTGTTTCTGGTTTAGTTAAGTACTACCTTAGTTTTCACCTCATTTTTTCTGAACCACTTCACCACTACTCCATACTTAGTTCTGCTTTACTCTCTGTTCCTGTTCCTGTTTCTGTTTTCCTTTTGCTTCTTCCTGTCATTTTTTAGTTTCAGTCTGACATAATTGAATATTATCTCCCCTAACATCTTCATTTGTCTCTTAGATACTTAGGCATCTATTTTATTTCTGAGATTACACCTGTTTCATTTCACTACACTCTTAAATAGTTCTGCCCTCTAAGGTATAAGTACTGTAGTCCTGTATCCTGTACCTTAGTATAAATATCAACAAAAATACCCTTGCCTTGTCTTTGTCCTATCTTTGCCCAAGCCCTTGAGCTTACTCCAATACTCTGGGTTATTCCAGAGTACTTCCAGGGCTGAATGATATCCTTAAAGGAATCATAAGACCCTACTTTTATGACTAGACTTGACTCTCTTTGTCTTGCCTGTCTCTCATGTCAAGCATCAAGACTACCCTCCTCTCCATGACTGATTCTTCCATAAATTGGAACATCATGAAGTGCAAGGGCACATCACATAAGGTGAAGCCAAGTTCCCATTTTACCTAACATAACCCTTCTTGTACTTCTCTGGAATCTTCTGGATCTTCTGGAAACCTCTGGAGTTTATGCCCAGATTACATTGGTATAGTAAAAAGGGCATAAGTTTTAACAGTTATTTACCAGTACTTTATTTCCCTGAAAAAAGAAAAGAAAAATTTTCACCTCTATTCATGCACAGCTCACCAGTAACAGATATAAAGAAAAACCTTGATCTTCTAGAAGAAAAAGATGAATTTCTTCTAGAAACACAAGTAACCAGAAAAGGAAAGCAATGGACTAAGATGGGAACACTAATGTCTTTATTGAATTCAGGAGCTGTAGTAACATTCATTAGTCAAGAATTGGTTTGCAAATATCATCTCACTCAAATTCCATTTAATCAGAAAGTAGCAGTGTTCAATGCTAATGGATCTAAAGGAATAGGAGGATAATTAAGATCTAAGGTAATTCTTCAAATAAGCTTTGTTGACACAACAGATATAAGACATGAAGAAGAATTGAAAGCATTAGTATTCACCTTGGAAAATGTCAATATGATTATTGGGTATAACTGGTTTAAATACCATAACCTTATTATAGATTGGAGGAAGAAGATCATATCCTTTAATCAGAAACAAGAACTTCTTGTACAACAAATATCTACCAAACAAGAAGAATTAAAAAAACAGGTACCAAAGGAATTTTGGCAATTTCTAAAGATATTTTTACAGAAACAATCATAAAAAAGGCCAACACAGAAACCATGGAATCATGTGGTGGAACTAAAGGAAGGTTTTATTCTGAAAAAAAAAAAGGGTAATTCCACTCTCTGATTCAGAAATGACTGAAGTCAGAGACTTTATTGACAAAGAAACAAAGAGAGAGTATATTAGACTCTCTAAATCCCCACAGACATCACCAGTCTTTTTTATAGAGAAGAAAAATAAAGGCAAATGCATGGTCATTGACTATCAATATCTCAATGATTGGATTATCAAGAACAATTATCTGTTACCTCTAATTTCAACTCTCATTGATTGATTAAAAGGTGCAGATCTCTTTACCACTCTAGATCTATGGTAGGAATATAACAATATATGCATGAAAGAAGGCAATGAGTGGAAAAGGGCTTTTACCACTCCTCTGGGAGCATATGAGCCTCTGGTAATGTATTTTGGAATGTGCAACAGCACTGGCACTTTCCAAACTATGGTTAATGACATTTTTCATGACTTATGGACTTTTGTCATGATTTATATAGATGATATCATCATTTTTTCAAAAGAAAAGTCTTATAATGAACATGCTAAACTAGTATCCTAGGTTCTCCAATAACTATGGGATAATAATCTATTCCTAAAGCCATCCAAATGCCAGTTTATTCAAGAGAAGATGGATTATCTAGACATAATTGTATCTAAAGATAGGGTGGAAATGCAAATGAACAAAGTGCAGGCTATTCAAAACTGGCCTACACCCTGCACATTAAAACAAGTTCAAGTCTTTTTTGATTTGACTAATTACTATTGATGCTTTATTCAAGGATTTGCAGATATTGCTCAACTCTTAATTGATCTCATGTGAAAGGACAAAGTATTTTCTTGGGACAGTCCTATTATATTCTGTACCTCTAACTCAATTCCAACCTGGCTTATAACTGGTCCTTGCATCCAGTAAGCCAATCTAGCCCTTTGACTCCTCTTTAGGCAACTCCAGCCCTTTATCACCATTCCATTCTACCCCAGCTATGCATGTACACTTCCCACCTTTTCATTAGTACATGCTCCCCTGGCCTCTGCTTCCACTCTGCCCTATTTTGTTTCTTATTCTATCTCTGTTCCCAGTTAAGTACTACCTTAGTTTCACTTTGCCTTTTTCAGACCACTCTGCTATAACTCTGTACCTAGTCCTGCTCTCAGTTACTGTTACTATTCCTGTTCCTGTTTCTGTTTCTTTTTTTCCCTTGCTTCTTCCTGTCAGTAGTTAGTTTCAGCCTGATATAATTGGACATTGTCTTTCCTGACATCTCCATTTGTTTCTTAGATACTTAGACATCTGCTTCACTTCTGAGTTGCACCTGTCTCACTTTATACCAATTGCAGATATAATGGTAGGCCTTCTACCATTATCTGCTTCATGAACAAAACCCTTAGGGCTATAGGATGAAGGTCAGGTTCTAGTGCCTTGGTGGTGCATGAACTTGAGAGAAGGTCATAACTCCAGAGACTCTGGAGATGTCCAGAGATGTTTGAAAGGATTTGGGAAGAGTTTTATTGGTCAAATAGGACTTGGCTTTACCTTATGTAATGTACCCTTGCACTCTCTGGTGTCCTAATTTACAAAGGTGTTGGAGGTGGAAAAGAGAGCAGTCTCAATGCCCAACAAAAGGGACAGGAAAGATGAGAAGAGTCAAGCCTAGTCATGAGGGTGGAATCTTACAGTTCCTTCAAGGACATTGCTTGCTTCAGAGGTGCCCTGGAGTAACCCAGAGGGTCAGAGTGAGCCTAAGGGCTTGGGCAGAGTGAGGATGATAATAAGGGGGTATTTATGTCAATATTCATACTGAGATACAAGATACAGGACTATAGTACTTATACCTCAGAGAGGCAGAACTATTTAAGAGTATAGCAAAGTGGGACAGGTGCAAACTCAGAAGCAAAGCAGATGTCTAAATATGTAAGAAATGAATGAAGATGTCTGGGGAGATAACATCCAATCATGTCAGACTAAAACTAAAGGATAATAGAAAGAAGCAAGCAAAGGGAAATAGGAACAGAAACAGTAACAGTAACAGTAACTGAAAGCAGGACTAGTAATGGAGTTATATCAGAGTAATCCAGAGAAGATGAAGTGAAACTAAGATAGTACTTAACTGGAACAGAGATAGAACTAGAAATGAAATAGGGCAGAGCAGGAGTGGTGGCCAGGGGAGTATATACTAATGGAAGGTGGGAAGTGTACATGCATAGCTGGGGTGGGATGGAATAGTGACAGAGGGCCAGAGTTGCCTGGAGGGGAGTCAAAGGGCTAGAGTGGCTTACTGAGTATAAGGACCAGTTATAAGCTGGGTTGGAATTGGGTTGGAATTGAGTTGGAAGTATAAAATATGACACTTTACTGCACTCTTAGATAGTTCTGCCTCTCTAAGGTATAAGTACTGTAGTCCTGTATCTTGTACCTCAGTATGAATATCAACATAAATACCCTTGTCTTGTTGTTATCCTTACTCCAGTTGAGCTATCCAGCTTACCCTTTGACTCTCCAGAATACTCTGGAGGACTTCTGGGGCTGAACAATATCCTTAAAGGAATTGTAAGGCCCCACTCTTCTAACTAGGCTTGACTCTCCTTGTCTTGCCTTGTTCCCCCTCATTGAGTGTCAAGACCACCCTTTCCTCCATGACTGATTGCTTTTTAAATTAGGACACTATAAAGTGCAAGGGCACACCACATAAGGTGAAGCCAAGTCCTTTTCAACCAGCACAACCCATTTCAACCCTTCACCAGAAACCTCTGGAGTTTAAGCCCCAGGTTATGCTGTTATAACAAGAAGGATATAAGCTTTTAGAAGTTTATACTGGTTTTTAACAGTATATTTGTACTAACACTTGCACTCCCACACTACTATGTCACATAAGAATTAGCTTAGGCTGTATCTTGACTCCTGACTCTGATCTACCTGCACTGTCTGTATACATGAGGGTAACCCCTTGAAATCTCCAGAACTTCTGAACATTTCTGGAATCTAGTCCAATCTCTCATGCTAACCATTAGGTTATAATTACCCATGACTCTATTATGACTCTGCACTCTTCTGGGCACCCTGACCCTTAAGTTGGCCTATCCTCTTTATGGTGCAGGTCCCTTACCACTCCCAATCTTCTGAGCCTCTCTAAACCACTCTGACTTTCTATGATGTCAGTTACTGACCCCAGTTACTTGAGATACATGCACCTAGGTTTAACTTCTGACTTCTGATCCTGGCATTCCCCTGTTTGCTACTCTGGGCTCTCCAGAGCAGCTGTAACTCTCTTCTATTATATAGCATCACCAGTCCTCATGAACCCTCAAATACAGTAGGTTATGGTTGTCTATCCATAAGATAATCCTTGATGGAAAACCACTCCATGTTACTTTGGACCAATTCTGACCACTTTCTTATATCTAGACCTTGCCATCACAGTCTAAGCATCTCCCTAGCCATTCTATAGCCTCTTTCTTGACAAGTTACTCAAGGATTATCAATAGGCTTTCACCACCCTCTCACATCTGTTCTCTACTTCTAGGCAACCCATTTTTGGCAGTTAGTCCTAGTCTTTTGAGATCCTGTTTTCTAAGCATGACAAGTCTACTAAATCTAAGCCCCTTGTGTCTCCAACCTCCAACACTGCACCTCCATGCACTTCTGATCATTACAATCCCCCATTGGATACCTTGTTCTATTTAGAATTTAGAAGCCCCAACACTCCAACCCCCTTCTGCCTAATTCCACTTTTTTCTGAAGTCTTTCCTTTTCCTTCATTTTTACCTCTTATGCTCAAGCTATCATATCTCCACACACCCTACAAAGACTGTTGAATTTACTCTGTTGATGCTTAGCATCATTCTTTGCTGGATGGTTTGTGTTCACTGATTCTAGAATACCACTAACTCATTCACTATGGTCCATTGACCCCAGGTATTGAGTAGTGTCTCATTTGTTCACTGGATAACACATGCCAGTACCTTGTGTACTTCCATAGCTCCATACCACTCTGGTCTCAGCTAACTCTGACCCCAAACCACAGCTTTTTCATTGTTACCTGATAGTTATGACTCTGTTGTCTAAGTGCACAGTAGTCTCCACATCACTCTGCTCTCTGTAGCAGGTTAGTTTCATCTGTTGATATGTCTACCAGGAAGACACCTCTGTCCATCTCCAACCTTCCCAGAGCTTGTAGCATTTGACTTCTTTGTTCCAATTTGTCCTTGGCATACCTGTCACCTGTTTTCTTTATTCTTGCAGCTCTTGAGATATACTCTCTTTTCTGACCAACAAGGCTTCAGAAGCATCACCTTTTTTTCTCTGCATTTCAATGTGCTCACTATATTTCATCTCATGTGCCCAAAGTCTTTTTGCCCTCTCTAGACATCTCTGTTCCTTTCTGTTTCCCCAGAAAGCTTACCATTCCATTATGACTGTGCTGTGATTATCCTTTCTTCCCCTACTTGCAGTCAATCAAGATTTGTTTCAGTTTCCTTATTGTTCCCTGTTGGCACCTGCTTGAATTTCCTTTTTGCCTTCAGTACTTTCTATTCTGGTTCTGGGATATCTTTTTTGTTTCCCCAAACCTCTTCTGAACCCTTCTGTTTCTTCACCCAGCTCCCCAGCTTTTCTGTTCTTCCAACCTTGTTTCTGGGAAATTCTTGTTACAGTATGCACTACTTCCTTGGCTAACTTCTTTATAAATTACCCAATATCCTAGCCTTCTTTTATTCTTGTTACTTTACTATTGTTGTTTACTTTACTGTAGTTACTTGTATTGGTTTGTATATAACATATATAATAGAGCACACTAGTGTCTCTAGTCCTTAGACTAGAGCACTTGTGGATACAGCCTCTCTTGATTCTATGCTAAAGTATCTCTTCTGATCAGCATGCATCTAGCCTCTAGATTCTCTTCTTTGTCTAGCCCTTCTTGAAAGTTAGGTTTTCTTGTTCCATCCTTGTTTTTCTGTCTTGCTGCTCTCATCATTAAACCAAGACCATAACAATTCTATTCAGGCCCCTTTATAATATTCTCTGTTTCTCTGCCTTTTGGCTGAGTGCCCTTTGCACTCTCTACCTCTGTTCTGGAAATCCATTGTTTCTTAGAAATTTCTCCACATCTCTCCATTCTCTCCAATTTCTGCCCAGAAAATCTTTTTCTCTTCAGGCATTGTTTCCTAACAACTCCATTTCTGCTTGCATGTTTTTCTTATCTTTGTTAAAACTTTATACTAATCACAGATATACTGGTAGGCCTTCTACCATTATCTGCTTCATAAATGAAACTCTTATGGCTAGAGGACAAAGGTCAGGTTTTAGTGCCTTGATGGTACATGAACCTGATGGAAGGTCATACTTCAGAAACTCTGAAGATGTCCAGAGGTGTCTGGAAGGATTTGGGAAGAGTTTCATTGGTTAAATAGGACTTGGCTTTACCTTATGTGATGTGCCCTTGCACTTTCCAGTGTCTTAATTTACAAAGGTATCAGAGATGGGAAAGAGAGTGATCTCAATGCTTAACAAGAGGGACAGGCAAGATGAGGAGAGTCAAGTCTACTCATAAGGATGGGGCCTTATGATTTTTTCAAGGAAATCACTTAGCCTGGAGGTGCTCTGGAGTAACCCAGAGGGTCAGAGTGAGTCTAAGGGCTTGGAAAGAGTGAGAACAACAAAAAGAGTGTTTATGTTGATATTTATACTGAGGTACAAGATACAGGACTATAGTACTTATATCTCAGAGAGGCAGAACCATCTAGGAGTGTAGCAAAGTAAGACAGGTGCAAACTCAGAAGTGAAGCAGATGTCTAAATATCTAAGAAACAAATGGAGATGTTAGAGGAGACAATGTCCAATTATGTCAGACTGAAACTGAAAGATGACAGGAAGAAGCAAGGGGAAACAAGAAACAGGAACAGTGTTAAAACTTTCCATTCTTCTCAAAGAGACTGTTAAAACCTATACCGAGACAAGTATACTTTTAACCAGTTCCTCTTGTAATTGAAAACCTTGATGCTGGAGGTAGATCAGAACTCCAGGTGCTCCAGGGAATTCCAGGGATATCTGGGAAGGGTTTCAATGGTTGAACAGGACTTGGCTTCACCTTATGGGGTGTGCCCTTGCACTTCTCTGTTGTCCTGATTTACATAGGTGTTAGGGTAGGTGACAAGGCCAGTCATGGGGGTGAGGCTTTACAACTCCTTTAAGGATATCACATAGTCTCAGAGGTATTCCAGGGTAACCTGGAGGGTCGGAGTGAGCCCAAGGGCTCATGCAGTGTGAGAACGACAACAAGAGGGTTCTGATGTTTTTGTCAATATTTGTACTGAGGTACAAGATACAGAACTACAGTACTTATACCTCAGAGAAGCAGAACTATCTAGGAGTGTAACAAGATGAGACAGGTGCAGGCTCAGAAGTGAAGCAGATGTCTAGGTATCTAGGAAACAAATGGAGATGTCAAGAGACAATGTTCAATCATATTAGACTGAAACTGAAAGGTAACAGGATGAAACAGGGGAGAGCTAGGAACAGGAATGGAATGGGAATAGTAACAATGATGGTAATGGTGGCTGACCAGGAATGGTAACAGAGTTATAGCGGGAAGGTCTGGAGATAATAAAGGAGAACTAGGGTAATACTTAACTGGAGCAGAGATAGACTGGAAGCAGGATGGGCAGAGTGGGCACAGAAGTCTGGGGGAGCGTTTAATGCTGAGGGATGGGAGTACACATGCATAGCTGGGGAAGATAGGTGTGAAGACCAATTACAAGCCAGGTTGGGATGAGGTTGGAGTTTGGGTCGGAGGTCTAGGATATAACAAACAGGAATAGAAATAGTAACAGTAACTGAGAGTGGGACCAGAAACAGAGTTATGACAGAGTGATCCAGAGAAGGCAAAGTAAAACTAAGGTAGTACTTAACTGGAACAGAGATAGGACTAGAAACAGAATAAAGTAGAGCAGGAGTGGAGGCTGGGGAAGCATATACTGATGGAAGGGCAGAATGCATACATGCATAGCTGGGATGGAATGGAATGGTGATGGAGGGCCAGAGTTGCCTGGAGGGGAGTTAGAGGGCTAGATTGGCTTACTGGATATGAGAACCAGTTGTAAGTGGGGTTGGAATTGAGTTAGAATTGAATTGAAGGTATGGGATATGACAACCTTTTTTGATATGTTATCTTGAAACCTGTCCTTTCATTCCCTTGGATATTCTTTTTCTTGGGACATTTCTGCTCTTCTGCATCTCCTGGAAATCCTGCTTGTTTCTCTGAAACCTCCTCCAAATCCCTCCATTGTTCTCTGCTTTCTGCCCTGGAAATTCTTGCTTTTCCAGCCTTGTTTCCAATGACTCCATTATCCTTTGCCTTAAGTTCCCTTTTTCCCTCTGATCTGTTATCCAGGAACCTGTTCTTTCATTTTTCTGGGCTTTTCCTTCTCCTTGGGACATTTCTGCTCTTTCTGCATTCCCTGAAAATCCATTTTCCCTTTCTGTTCCTTCAATTGGCCTTTGTACCTCTTCTTCATCTCTCTGGGTATTTCTGGATCTCTTTCACTTCATACTTTGTGCTGTCTCTGGCCCCTTTTTTACTTCCTATCTTTTAGTTGACAATAGAATATCAACCTTGAGAAGGAGATAGCACTTAGTATTGCACTAGTAACCACTGATCACACCTAGCAGCCTGCAATCTACCAGTAATCTAGCACTTATGCTCTTCTCTTAGTTCCATTGCTCACCTCTCTGACCTTTCTCTGTTCCATCTCTGATCTTTTTCACTGTAGCTTGATCAACTGTTTATCTCTTTTATGCAATGTCCAGACTTGCTCTGTGCTGATTGCCCCCTTCAACTACCCTTACCACTCATGCAGTGACTGATCCTTACCCTTGTCAACTGCACCCATCTCTGATCATCTCTGATTACCTCTATTCCTCTTTCAAGTAGCTTATCTCCCTCTCCTCACTGCAGCACATGAATGACATGCAATTTCCAATCAGCATATAGTTCATTTGTGTCATACAGGAAAGGCAAGATCAATAAGCAACCCTTAGCACAATACCCACTTCTCCAGATCCTCTGACCTTCACTCTGCAGTGCTTCCACTTTGCCTCAACCTTGAGGTCAACTGCAACTACCCTTGGTCCCCCTGCCACAATATACCCAGCCTGATGGCTCTCTGCCAGTTTGATCTGGACCAGATCATAAAGGAGCTTGTTTTGCTCCCTTATCTCTGTGCAAAAATGGCCATCAACCTCTTATATGGTGTTTGTGACCAAGTAGTTTCTCATGGGCTCTCATTCCCCACCTTTTCCAACTGCAGGACCCCCAGGTTGCATCTTCTCCACCCCTCCAATCCCTCTTTCCATGCCTTTGGCCTAAAACCCCTGTCCTCCTAATAAATGTTCCTTAGTATTCCATTTCAATACCATAGAACTGGCTATTCTTCTCCTTTTATGTTCCAGATCCTTGGCCTGCATTAGACCTACCCCATTATGGGGATAAGGAGTGAGTTGTTTGTCAGACCAGTATTGGAGCTTGCCAAATAAGGACATTAGGAATGGAATATGTCTTTGACATTTCTGCCCTCTCTATCTGCTTTATCAGAATCTGACCCAACTCTGATTTAGCTCTGATCTCTAGCTGCACAATAAACTGTTTCACTGGCAATCAATGTGTTTCAGTTCCTTTGAAGATAAGAAACCTTCTTCAACTCTGTTTCTCTCCACTCTAGATCTGACCCTCTTCTGACATTTGTTTTGAATATTTTGCTTGACTATCTGACTCTAGTCTAATTTCTGACCTTCTTTCTGGTAGTCTTTCCAAAACCCCCATGGCTCTCTGCTTCTGTCCCCCTGTTTTCTTTTCAATTTCCCTAATCCTGTTTTTAAGTAACCATTTTAACATTAGTTTCTACTCTTATTCCTCTAGAGTACTCAGTTAATTCTTCCATTCCCTCCTTGGTTGTTCTTTTGTTCTCCCTATCACTCCATGACTGCCCAAGACATCACTTGCCTGGTCATGAGACTTCATTATAATAGATTATCTTGTGATCTGCAGAAACTTCATTTTTCTGAGCTCATTCCAATTCTTCTCTGAAAACTTGTTCACTCAAGTATTCATGAGATCCCTTATATAGTTGGTTCTTGTTCTCTTATCTAGTACCCTCAACTCCTCCAAATCTTTCTGACTTCTGACCTCTGTTTGTTATAATGCACTTTTTCAATTTTACTCTTTTTGGACTTATCATCTTACTACTGTAGCTCTTTACATTGTCACATCACATGACCATTTCACATCTTTCACCTCTTTACTTCTTCACAATTTCACCCTTTTACATTTCACATCTTCACATGGCACAAGTCTAGAGCAATCTAGACTCTAATGTCAAAGGTACTACTCAGGATCAGTCAGCACACACCAAGACTAGGTGTTAGATTTAGGTCAATGCATCTCTAGTTGCATTTCACTGTTTATGAAAATACTAACTAGAGTTGTTATTTTACAACACTACTCTAGTATTATTATATCTTTATCTTGTTCTTCCTCCATTCCCTTCTGAACTTCTGCCCCCAGTTCCACCATCTCTTCCACCACCTCTTCCTCTTTCCTATTCTCCAGCCCACTCTCCATATCCTTTCTTCTTATCTTCCACATGAGATTAAGGATATCAACCAGTTATGCTAGCAGCCAGTTTTTCCATCTCATCTTCTGTATCACCCTGCTGCCCACCTCCCATATAACCACTGCCAGCAGGCAACAGTCCTCTGCCACCTGCTCAGTGCTCCCTTCTGCTTTCTTTGAGCATGTTTTCTTCTTGGGCCACTTCTTCTTTGCATCTTTCCATTACCATTTCCATACTGGCTTCTCCTCCCCTGGGAACTTGCACCTTGCCTTGGCCTCTTGGCAGATCAAGCATGACATGGACTTTGTTATAATGTACTTTTTTATTTTTTACTTTTTTGGCATTTTCTTCTCACAACTGTAGCTCTTCACATTGTCACATCACATGACCTTTTACAGCTTCACCTTTTCACTTTTGCACCCTTTCACTATTTCACTTCTTCACATGTTACAAGTCTAGAGCATTCTAGACTTTGATGTTATGCCTTATTGTTTTCTACTATATTTCTAGGTCCCCACTCTCTTTCTGCTATTGGTTGGCTTACCATACAATACTTTAGAGCCAGTATCATTTACATGATCTGTGTATATACTGTAGCAATATAAAAGAAGGTTGGCTCAAGCCTGGGTTTTTCCAGTCTTGTGTACTTGAACCTTTCAGTTCTACAAGTCCCTTGGCTCTTATTTTCTTCTCTATTTTCTTTGCCTAGTTCTTGTGTCTTTACATTCAAAGACACTACTAAGAATTTAGAAAGCACACATCAAGGCTAGGTATTTAGATTTAGATCAATGCATTAGCAGTTGTATTTCAGACTTTCCCATGCCCACCTTATACTTCAGCCCCTGGTCCTCATACCTCTGGCATACCAGTGCCTTCTCCACTCTCTGCTTTCCCTTGTTATTGCTAGGCCCCACCTGGGCCTACACTTGTACTGCCTAATGGGTTTAAGCTACCACTCTTAGGTAAATTGAAATACAGCTGTTGATGCATTAATCTAAATCTAACATCTAGCCTTGGTGTGTGCTGACTGATCCTGGATAGTACCTTTGAACTTAAAGGTACAAGAACTAGGCAAAAAGAAGTATAGCAAAGTGAGAGCCAAGGGACTTGTAGAACTGGAAGGTTCAAGTGCACAAGACTGAAAAAACCCAGACTTGAGCTGACCTCCTTTTATATTGCTATAGTATGTGCACAGACCATGTAAATGGTGCTGGCCCTAAATAGTGTACAGTAAGCAGACCAATGGTACAAAAAGAGCAGGGACCTAGAAATACAGCAGGTAACCATGAGTCATGACATCAGAGTCTAGATTGTTCTAGACTGGTGACATGTAAAGAGATGAAATGTGAAAAGGTGAAAATGTGACATTGTGAAATGATGTGAAGATGTGAAATAGTCATGTGATGTGACAATGTGAAGGGCTACAGTAGTGAGAAGAAAATGCCAAAACAGTAAAAATAAAAAAGTGCATTATAACATAAATAACCATGATACTCACCTTTTCTTGGGCAGCCACCTCTGCCACCTGCCAGGCCCTCTTAGCCTCCTCCATAACCTTTCAGGCCTTTTCTGCCCTTCTTTACTCTTTTTCTTTTCTTACCATTGTATATCTTTTGCACTTCATGTATTTGACATTGCTCAATGCCTCATTGTTATTAGTCAGCTCCATGAGCTGCTCATCCATCCATGTCACAATGTCATTAAAGGTGGCCATGTTATTGTAATGGAAGAAAAAGTGGCCAGTATAGTAACCATTTTTATTCCTGAGTAAGCTAAAAACTCTGCTCTTTTACCCTATTGTCACTAAACAAGGTCACATGCTTGCCAACTCCACACCACTCTGCTTAACCACCTCAATGTTACTAAAAGTGCAATCATATGCCCATCATCACATTAAATCAGATCACATGTTTATATCCTCTGTACCCTGAGTCAATGGCCTTTAAGGGTTTAGGCCTAAGGGGGGGATACTGTCATATCCCATATCTCTGACCCAATTCTAATCTGGCTTATGACTAGTCCTTGCACTCAGTAAGCCAATCTAGCTCTCTGACTTCCCTCCAGGCAACTCTGGCCCTCTGTCACCATTCTATTCCATTCCAGATATGCATGTACACTTCCTGCCTTTTTATCAGTACATGCTTTTCCAGCCTCTGCTCCCACTTCACCCTATTCCATTTCTCATTCTATCTCTGTTTCCAGTTAAGTACTATCTTAGTTTCACTTCATCTTCTCCAGACCACTCTGCTATAACTCCATATCTAGTCTTACTCTCAATTACTATTACTATTTCTGTTCTTGTTCCTATTCCTTGTTTTTCCTTGCTTTTTCCTATCAACAGTCAGTTTCAGCCTGACATAATTGGACATTGTCTTTCCTAATATCTCCATTTGTCTCTTAGATACTTAGACATCTGCTTTACTTCTGAGTTGCACCTGTCTTACTTCACTATACTCTTAGATAGTTTTGTATCTTGTACCTCAGTATGAATATTGACATAAACACTCTTGTTCTGTTGTCATCCTTACTCCAGTTGAGCTATCCAGCTTACTCTTTGACTCTTCAGAGTATCCAAGAGAATCTCTGGGGCTGAACAATATCCTTAAAGAAATTGTAAGGCCCTGCTCTCCTAACTAGACTTGACTCTCCTTGTCTTGCCTTGTTCCTTCTTATTGAGTATCAAGACTACCCTCTTCTTCATAACTAATCCCTCTGTAAATTAGAACACCATGAAATGCAAGGACATATTGTTATGAACATAACCTTCACTAGCAGAAGAGTCACATGACAAGCACGTGACCATGAGACTTTATTGCCAAACAAGAATAAACCCTAGGATATGGTTAAGTTGTTTATTCAGAGTTCTTCTTGGGTTTGGGACACAGCTTATGGTTGGATCTAGCATCTCAGATGAAGGTATCTTCTGATTGGATCTAGATAACATCTGATCTAGATTGATGGATCTGATCTGTGGCAGAGATCCAGATAGGATCTCCTCAGCCTCATGGTTGAGGGCATGATTTGATCTCTGCTTACCCTAAACCCTTATCTTCCATTCTACATAGCCTCTCCCTTGATATACCCCTTATCTGCATGGCCCATTGGTCATACCCTTTACCCTCACCCTATGCCCTATTCCTATTTATGGGAATGTCCTGGAGAGACTAGGTTGGTCCATGTGCACTTAGCTAGGTATATATAGTAGGTAGTTCCTTGGTTAAGGCTCCCCAGCCTTAATCACCTGTTATTCTCATATCAAAACCATACCACCTTTCAATACAGTTCTTTTTCTTCCTAACTTGTGGTAATGGCTCCTCAAGCCTTGCTAGCTTGAGTCCACACATCGTTCTTCACTCTATTCCAACAGAATCTGACAATAAAACTGACACACCCTCTCAAGGCAGACTGTTTAGGGTTAGGACAGGTTGTTCAGAGATCAACACCATAACACATATCACATAAGGTAAAGCTAAGTCCTTTTTAACCAGCATAACCCATTTCAACCCTTCACTGGAGACCTCTGGACCTTCTGAAAACCTCTGGAGTTTAAGCCCCAGGTTATGCTGGTATAACAAGAAGAATATAAGCTTTAAGGAGTTTATACTGGTTTTTAACAGGTTCATAATACAAGGCTTCTGTTATACTCAAGAATATTATGAGTATAGCTCTATTTCTGGTGTATTCTGACTCTACCAAACCTATTCAGGTAAAAACTGATGCCAGTAACATCACTACTGGTGTTAAGAGGTCCAACCCTAATCCCAAAGGCCAAGCCTTAAGGGGTGCCCACACAAGTAGTTAGACCAGAGAAAGGATGATAGCAACAAATAAACAAGTGATTTAGACTGGATTCTCCAGTCTAAGCCTTTGCCCTTATATCCTATTAGCTAATGTGCATGGACCATGCCATAAGGCATATATGAGCTAGCTAAATAAAGGAATAAAGCATAGAAAAAGGGACTAAAAGCGAAGCTAAATAGGAAAAGAGTCTAATGTAAGGTAAAAGTAAAAAGTATATCATAGCTAAGTGGTGTCAGTTCATAACAACTGGTGCTGTATTATTCTATTTGATCAATGGTGCTTGGAAACCTGCTGCATATCTCTTATACTCTCTCACACTGGTGGAACACAATTATCCTATTTATGATAAAGAGTTGCTCACAGTTATTTGTGCCATGAAAAAATGGTGTTATCTTCTCATTGATTACACAAATTTTGAAATTTGAACAGATCACCAAGCTTTAGAACATTGGAAATGTCCCCAAGATTTATTTTCTTGACAAGCTCATTGGATTGAACTTCTTATGGAATATTGATTTACTATTGTTTATAAACCAGGCACCTTCAATGGATGAGCTGAAGCCTCTTCTTATCAGATTGATCATGATACTCTGAAATATAAATCAAATTAGCAAGTAGTTATTTTACCCTTTTTTTGTTTTGTGTTACAAAGTGACACTTCCTGCACTAGAACCAGTCACATGACATCACATAATTGTGCACAAGATATCCCTTTTTTGGCTTAACCCTAGTTTGTAATTCCATTCTATTAAAAGTATTTATTATTCCCTTTTTCTAGCAGTAATCATATGACAATTAGCTACCTGACATGGATCTTCCTGGGATCTTTCCTGGAACTGCCCTCCATCTAATCTCCATGGATCTGATCTGATCTGATCTGGATCTAGACTTTAAATATATCTGTGATAGATCTAAGATTGAATCTTATCTATGGCAGAGATATCTGTTCTCATGAATGCAGCACCTCTGACCCTGCACTTCCATTCCAAGGCTATGCCTTCTCTTCTATTCTTCCCTCATATCCATGCCTGCCCTTTGCTGGCATTCTTTTATTTCTGCTTCATGCCTTTTCCTCATTGTTTCCTTATCTATTAGCCCAGAGTTTGGGGCATTCCCAGATTAGGTAGTTCATGTACTTAGTCAGCATGGTCTGTGCACCTTAGTAGACAATATATAAGGGCAAGAGTATAGAGGGCTGGCTCTTCAGTCTTTGTTACTTGAGCTCTGGATTTTTATAAGTGATTCCTTGGGGGTTCTTTCTTAAGGCCTGGCTGGGGCTTGTTTCTTCACAGTCTTGATTAGGCTCTTCCTTTCCTTCACACTTGCCTAGTTAGAGCCACTAGCCACAAAAGCTCACTCAGTAGAAGAAATGCCCTCAGATAGGGTTAGGATTAGGATGAGTCCAGTTTATTCAGCAAGTAGCAGAATGCCCTTATGCAAAGATTGCATGTTATTTTGCTTCCCTTCCCACCTACTTTACCCTTCTCAATACTTTTCTCTTGGATGTCATTATGGCCACTACTTCTCTGCTCAACAATAATCTACCAGGATTGTGTTATAATATAGATAAAGAATATTTAATGCACCAAGAAACAAACATAATATTTATTCCAAAAGAGCTATGCATGGAAGCATTAAGATTATGTCATGATTCACCCATAGCAGGTCATGGTAGACAGCAAAAAACATTATATATGTTGCAAAGATATTTTTATTAACCAACTATAATCAAGGATGCTTTTAACTATATTAAGTTCTGTTAAGTGTGCTCTTTCATGAAAGGTTCATAAAAAGTGTTATGGTTTCTGTCCTTCTACAGTGATCAGATGGGAGTGATGGTGACCTAGTGTTTGGGCTGGTCTCTGATACGGTTTCGATAACGATTAAGGTTGATGTTGGTAACCCTAATGTAGGGGCTGGCTTGTTGTTGTGTCGGTGACGATGATGAAAGGAGTGGCAACGATAAGAAGTGAGAGTCAAGCCAGGAGTGCGAGGAGTCAGTTATATTCCCGATTATCGGTAACTGTAGATGAAATACAAGTGCTCAAGACTGGGGGTCTTGAGACGATAGACTACATGCTTATATACATAAATATGAGTGCACAGACCAAGCAAGTCTGTCCAGCACAATACTAAATAAGGAAATAGGGCATAGGGCATGCTTACTGAGAGTATGACCAATGGGCCATGCAGATAGGGTGTGTATCAAGGGAGAGGCAGTGTGGAATGGAAGGGAAGGTGTCTAAATATAAATAGAAGTCAGGGACAGCAGAGATCAAACCATGCTCTCAACCATGAGGCCGAGAAGATCCCATCTAGAGATCTGCCACAATCCAATCTGACTCTTATCTAGATTGAGATCCAGATTCATCGGAGATCCAATCAGGAGATGCATCTATCATCTGAGATACTAGATCCAACCATAATAAGCTGTGCTCCTAACCCAAGGGGAATAACTTAAATAATGACTTAACCATATCCTAGGGTTTGTCCTTGTTTGGCAATGAAGTCCCATGGTCACGTGCTGGTCATGTGACTCTTCAGTGGCGAATGTTACGGATTGTAACAAAAAGCACCAGCAGGCAAACTTATACCTCTTTTAATTCCTTCTATACCCTGAAAAGATATGTTCACAGATTTTATAACAGAATTACCATTAATTTTCCAAGTGATTTTCATTCCTTGTTTATCTTTAGCCACTTCCTCTTCAGATTTAGCTAAACTATTCAAAGACCACATATGGTGTTATCATGAACTACCATCTTCAATTGTTTCAAACAAAGGTCCACAATTTGCTTCAGCTTTCACTTAGAATCTCTGTTCATGTTTACAAATTTCACAAAAACTCTCTACTTCTTTTCATTTTCAAACTAATGGACAGACAGAGAGAATTTACTGGGAGCTGAAACAGTACCTCCATCTCTTCATTGCAAAAAACCAAGATCAATGGGCTAAATGGATTAAAATGGCAGAGTTATCTTATAATAATGCCTTTTCCTCAGCTACCCAGAATACCCCCTTCACTCTCACAAACTGATATTGTTCTTACTTGGATTTTACTCAGGAAATTCCATCTCATGCATTTGCTAAAGGACTTCAAGTGATGTATCAAGACATTCAACAGGCAATAACACAAGCACAGGAAAGAATGAAAAAGCAAGCTGAAAAGAAAAGATCTGAAGCTTCTAACTATTAGATTGAACAAAAATTTTGGTTGTTTACAGATCATTTATAACTTCTGTATCCTTCAAAGAAGTTATCACAAAAATGGATTAAATCTTATAAAATCCAAGATATTATGCCAAATGCAGTCAAGCTACTTCTTCCAAAAGAAGTTTATATTTATCCTGTTGTTAATATTTCAAGAGTAAAACCATTCCATAATATACTTTCTCAGCAGCCAGTTATTTGTCCAGATCCCATTCATGTTACAGAAGATAGGGAAGCTGAATGGAAAGTGTTGCATATTGTGGATTCACATCTCAATAAGGGGACACTGGAGTATTTGGTTCATTGGAAGAAATATAATGAAACTGATTACACTTGGGAACCTAGTAATTATTTAGCAAATGCCCCACAAGCAGTGGCTAGCTTTTATCATTATTATTCATTAGCTCCTTGGAAGATTTGTGCTCTGTCCTTGGCTGCTTTTCATTCTCAATTTCATTCTTATGAAAACTTTACTTTCTCTTCTGCCTTGCCTTAGTCTTATCTGGAATTCAAGATCAAAAAACAGGGTAGTGTTATAATTTTATTCCATTTTCACTATATTTCTAATATCTTTTCAACTCTTCACATTGTCATATTATGTGACCCTTTCACATCTTCACTTGATTATACCCTTCACATTTCACACCTTCACATTATCACAGGTCTAGAACATTCCAGACCATAATATCATTTACTTGTGTTAGCCTTATGTATTTCTAGGATTTCACTTCCTTATTGCTATTAACTCACTTACTGTATACTAGTTTAGGGCCAGTCTATTCCACATGGTCTGTACACACTTCTGTAGCATATATAAAGAAGAGGTGCTGGACTAGGTAATTCCTGTTATGCACTGGCACTACTTAGCTAAGGGTTATTTTTCATTTTTACCCTAAGCTAAGTCCTTTTTTCTATTTAGTACTGCTTCAGCCCCTTTCCTATATCTTATCTTATCAGATATCATACCATGTGTCAGATCTAGCCTGGTCTAGCCTTTTACCTCATTGTAGCATAGTTTTTTATAATATCATGGCCTAGCTCTTTGATATCATATCTTATTACTATCTTGCTTTTTTTTTACTCTTTACTTCTTATCTGCTATTGATTCCTATTTATTCCCCCTTTGCCCTATTTCCTTATCCAGCTTTGTTCTTTGTACACTAGCTACCTTATATACTCCTCATGGCCTGATTCATGCACAGTAGATAGCAATATATAAGAAATAAAACACCTTCTTAGTGTCAAACATTTTTCTGAGGCCTGAGGGCACTTGTTATCTCTTCTGATCTAAGTAATGGCTTTGAACTTAGAGCCAATCAACTAGACAAAGGAGTAGTACAAAGAAAAGAAGTATTGGACTTGTGAAAGCAAAGCTCAAGTGCACAAGACTGGGAGAATCCCAACTTGCACCCTGGCCCTTATATATTGTACAGAAATGCACACAGACCAGGTAAACTAGACTGGCCCTAAAGTAATGTATAGTCAGCCAACCAATGGCAATAAAGTAGCAAGAACTCTATCAGTAACACATGTTAAACATGAGATGTAATCTCATGGTCTAGACCAGTCTAGACTTGTGAAATGTGAAGATGTGAAATGGTAAAATGTGAAATGGTGAAGATGTGAAGTTATCACATGATGTGATTTGTGTGAAGGGTTAACATAGTGTCAGAAATGCGAAAAATGTAATAAAATTATAACAAGAAAGAGCAAGGGCATAGATTGGTTTTCCAGTTTAGAGCACTTGTTTCCTTGTTTCCTTGTTCTCTTGTGCTTGCTAGGCTGCCACTCCTTTGTTTCCTTCAGTATGGGTACCCTCCAAGGTAGTTCTCTCTTGATTTAGTTAGGATCCATAACAATTTCCAGTCTTGTGCACTTGAGCTCTTCACTTTTACAAGTTCAATATTCCCTTATCATCCTTGCCTAGTTCTGTTGGCTTTGAGTTCAAAGCCTTTATTCAGCAGTAGTATTAAGAGTGCCCTCAGGTCTCAGAATCTTTAGTAGTTCAGCACACAAGATCTGTGCCTTAGTGGACATTTATAGGAGTTCATCAATTATGGAATAGAGTAGTGGTAGAGTGAAAAAGGATTTCTGTGAAAGAGTGTCAAAAATGAATAGAAAGCATGCCTAGAAGAATTCAAGCAGTTATTAAGGTCAAGGGAGGTTATATCAGATACTAAATACCATATTCTATTTAAAGTCAAAAAACTGTCCCAATGAGTTGTTATTTTGATATGATTACCATGTTACCAAAACATAATCAAATGCTTTGATCATTGGACCAATAGAAAGTCAAGAGCAAGTACTGCATTTCATACACTCATAATCTAGCATAATAATTAGTAGTTATTGATAGCCATTGCATTTAGTGCAAAACATGCAAACATTAGGATAGTTTTTTAAGCTACTGTATATGGTACAGGTAACTGCAGGTCAAGAAAGAGGAATGTTGACTGTGTAAGCCAATCCAAGGAGAAGGAATGCTATGATTGGCTTATATCCTCCCCACCTTTGAAGAGGAGTGAAATTCCCAGTTATTTAAGGTCCAGCAGTATTATAATTCTTTTTAAAAAAGCCATTCATTATTAGCAGGGCCATAACCAAACCAATAGATCAAGTATTGATGTCCATTGCCAATACATCATTCATCAAGGATGTAATCAATGACATGTTTGAGTTGCCTATTTTTAGCAAAGATAGAAGGAGAATTGCAAGATTTACAAGATGGAAAGTGGCTGGAATCATTAGGATGGTAATGGCACAGCTAGCTGACATGGAAGGTAAAAGAGAATTTACAGGTTGGGAAGAGAGCCAAGGTATAGGTGAAGGTAACAGGATCAGCATATATAATATAATAGAGGCCATTATAGCAAGAAACAAATTTATCAATGCAATGGGGACCAGTAGCAAGATATTCATGATGACAGTATCAGATGGAGAGCAGGACAAGATCATTAACATGGAACAGGGGTTTAGCAGATCAGCAGCAGTCAGTGGCAAGAACCTGAGAGTATTTGGCATGCAGAAGGTTGTCTTGAGCTTTAAGAACATCAAAATACAAGTAACTAAGAAAGACACATGTGGTGGCAGTAGGGTTATTAGCAAGTGCAGGAGCAGGAGGTACATCAACAAGGGGTGGCAACATACAGAGGCAATGACTGAGATAAAGTTGAAAGGGGATAAAGCCAGTACTGGTGGTTATGG
Source organism: Pulveroboletus cf. rosaemariae (assembly GCA_038089275.1). Lineage (NCBI taxonomy): Eukaryota > Fungi > Basidiomycota > Agaricomycetes > Boletales > Boletaceae > Pulveroboletus > Pulveroboletus cf. rosaemariae. The sequence continues at coordinate 15,145 of JBBPKN010000238.1, read as the reverse complement.
ATTTTATTAAGTGAAAACAGACATGGGAAAGGATAGTAACCTAGTCTTTTTGTTGGCAGTCAACAAGAAAGTATGAGAATTTGTTATGGTTTTCAAAACTGCTAATCTATTCCCTGGCCAACTTCTATAGGCTATTCTAAAGGTCCCTGCTTCAGATTTGGCTTCCCTTGTTAAGTATTATTGTTGTTTATCTTACTGTAGTTACTTGTGTTGCTTTGTGTATCATAGATATAATAGGGCATCCAGGTGGCTTAAGTTTTCTTTAAACTTGATTACTTGTGAGCATATCCTTTCTTGACTCTCTAGAGTGACTTCTTCTGTCTCAAGCATTTTCAAGTTCTCTTTCCTTCTTTTCTAGCCTGATTTAGGGGTTAGGAGTGTGTTCCTCTCTTGCCTTCCATCTCATTGCTCTCATTATCAGTCAAGATCATAACAGGATTGGAGAATTATCCTGTTGATTTACTTACTGGCACTATTAATTTGAGGATAGAAGGCTATTGAGAATTTGAGTTTAATGCTGGAGAGGTAATATAATGCTTTCCAGAATTTGGAGGTAAAGAGTTTGTTCTAATCAGAGATAAGCTCCAGCAGTAGCCCATTTTCACAGTATCAATGATCAAAAAAAAAAGGCTGGCTAAGTCAGCAGCAGAGAGAATATTTTGACAGGGAACAAGCTGGATATCTGCACCAAGACAGTGTTGTAAGGTTATACTGTGGAGGTAGTGTACTAAATACAAGTAGGCCTCAGTTTTATATAGATGAAGACTAACATTTTCCTAGGAAACTAATCTAAACACAAGTAGGCCTTGTAGATACTAATTAGTAGGTAAATGATAAAATTGTATGAAGAACTATGCTACAATTTCTTTTGTTATTAAGTCTTTTTCTTACCTTTTTCCCTTTGCTTTATACTACTACTAATACATGTAATATCTTATGTACATTGCATGGCTAAAGCTATGCAATGCTTGGGTAGTAATATAGTGGCAGGGTATCATATTCCATATCTCCAACCCAATTCCAACCCAATTCTGACCTGGCTCACAACTGGTCCTTGTACCCAGTAAATCACTCTAGCCCTCTTATTCCTCTCCAGGCAACTCCAGCCCTCTGTCACTATTCCATTCCATCCCAGCTATGTATGTATGCTTTCTGCCCCTCCATTAGTATATACTCCCCCAGCCCTTTACTTCCACTCCACTCTATTCCATTTTCAGTCCTATTTCTATTCCAGTTAAGTACTACCTTAGTTTCACTTTATCTTCTTCAGACCACTCCATTATAACTCTGTTACTAGTCCCACTTTCAGTTACTGTCACTGTTACTGTTTTCATTCCTATTTCTTGTTTCTCCTTGCTTTATTCTATCACCTCTCAGTTTTAGTCTAACATGATTGGACATTGTCTTTTCTGACATCTCCATTTATTTCTTAGATATTTAGACATCTGCTTTGCTTCTGAGTTTGCACCTGTCTTACTTTGCTACACTTCTAGATAATTCTGCCTCTCTGAGGTATAAGTACTGCAGTCCTGTATCTTGTACCTTAGTATGAATATTGACATAAACATCCCCTTGTTATCATCCTTACTCTGCCCAAGCCCATAGGCTTACTTTGACCCTTTAGGTTACTCCAGAGTATCTCCAGGGCCAAGTAATATCCTTGAAGGAATTGTAAGATTCTACCACCATGACTAGGCTCAACTCTCCTTGTCTTGCCTGTCCCTCTTGTTGAGTGCTGAGACAGCCTTCTCCCCCACCTCTGACATCTATGTAAATTGGAACACCAGAAAGTGCAAGGGCACACCACATAAGGTGAAGCTGAGTTTCATTTGATCAACCAACCCTTCCTGAATCCCTCCAGAAGTCTCTGGAAATCCCTGGAGTTTCTGAAGTACAACCTTCCCTCAGGTTCATGCACCACCAAGGCACTGGAACCTGACCTTTACCCTCTAGCCATAAGGGTTTCATTCAGGAAGAAAATTGGTATATATTTTAACACAGGGCCAGTGTCAAGTCTCTTTAGACTTGAGCACTTGTGCTACTAGCCTTCTCTGGCTCCTTATGACCTGCTTCCTCAGTCTGTGAGCCCTTTACTGCATTATTTCTTTCATTCTTGCTCTAGCCCCTGTGTGGTTAGTGTTTTTCTGCATTCTGCATCCTCTATTGCTCCTCTTGGCTCATGTTGCAAGTTAGAGTCATAATACTAGCTCAAGTCTCTTGTGACTCCCTGGATTCAGAAGACAGAAGAATGCTTTGCCTCTGAAAAAGAGAGCAAGAAGAGCTAAATTTATATTTTGTTTTTTACAGCAGTTATTGAGTTTTAACACTTTATTTGTTATGAAGTGACACTGCTGCACTAGAACCAGTCATGTGACATCATATGATCATGCACAATGAATCCCTCTTTCAGCTTAACTCTAGTTTGTGGTCTCATCCTTATAAAAGTATTTATTATTCCTTTTCTCTAGCAGTGGTCATGTAATCATCAGTTACCTGACATGAATTCTCCCAGAATCTTCCCTGGAACTGCCCTCTAGTCTCATCTCCATGGATCTGATCTTAGATGTATCTGTGGCAAATCTACAGATTGGATCTCATTTGTGGCAGAGATCCCATTCTCATGGTACAAGCATCTCTGACTCTGCATTTGTCATATTCTATACCTCCAATCCAATTCTGACCCAATTCTGACCCAGCTTATGACTGGTCCTTGCATCCAGTATACCACTCTAGTTCTCTAACTCCCCTTCAAGCAACTCTGGCCCTTCGTCATCATTTTATTTTACTCTAGCTACACATGTATACTTCCTGCCTTCCATTAGTATATGCTTCCCTGGCCTCTGCTCCCACTCCACCCTATTCTGTTTCTAGTTCTATCTCTGTTCCAGCTAAGTACTACCTTAGTTTTACTTCATCCTCTCTGGACCACTCTGCTATAACTCTGTTTCTAGTCCTGCTCTCAATTACTGTCACTATTACTGTTTCCATTCCTGTTCCTGTTTTCCTTCACTTTATCCTGTCATCTCTCAGTTTCAGTCTAACATGATTGGATATTGTCTTCCCTAACATCTCCATTTGTTTCTTAGATATTTAGATATCTGCTTTACTTCTGAGTTTGCACCTGTCTCACTTTGCTACACTCCTAGATGGTTCTGCCTCTCTGAGATATAAGTACTATAGTCCTGTATCTTATATCTTAGTATAAATATCAATATAAACACTCTCTTGTTGTCATTCTTACTCTGATTAAGCCCTTAGACTCACTCTGACCCTCTGGGTTACTCTGGAGTATCTCTGGGGCCAAGCAATATTCTTGAAGGAATTGTAAGATCCCACCTCATGACTAGGCTTGACTCTCCTCATCTTGCCTGTTCCTTTTGTTAAGCATTGAAAATACTCTCTTCCCAACTGTCACATTCCATGCCAACGGGTCAACTCCACTTTGTTCCAATACAACTCCAGGTGTTCTTATGCTTTAAGCTGCATGTTTCCTAGTTCCCCTTACCTCCATTGTCTCCTATCTCATGATTGACTACAACTTTATCTATACTAACTCCGTACCATTCTGATACAACTCTGTTGTTTCTTCAACCTCACTTGCTGTTCCTGTTTCTTTGTGCCACATTTCTCCCTGTTGTCACTTAGTTTCAGTTTGACATTATTCAACGTTGTCTCCTCTGACATCTCCATTTGTATCCAGGATGCATTGGCACCTGCTTCACTTATGAGACAACTTCTTTCATACCTCCATTCCCTTCTTAGATAATCTGTCTCCCTAAGGTATATAAGCACTGGAGTTTGGTATCTTGGACTCCAGTTGGAATATCAACCATAATACAATGCTACAATTCCCCCAGACCCCATCAGCCTCATGACTTAACGTCATACCCTACCCTGAAGTCCCTCAACTTATTCCATGGCTTGATGTCATGCCTCTTATTTGGAAAAGCCCTCTGGTCAATTCTGACCCTCCATGTTTCTGACCCCTCTGCAAATCGGGGCACTCAGTACTGGCATAAGGGCACACCACATAAGGTAAAGCCAAGCCCCATCCACTCTGGAGTTATCCAGAGTATCCCCAGATATGTCAAAATGTTTATAACAGTATATTCCAACTCCTGCTTGTGCTGGTACTACTATCATGTCTACCCATGTAATCAGAGCTTGCTCCTGCGCAGTCCTAGATCAGTTCAAGAGCTTCTCTGCTCACTGTGCAACAGGCTCAGCCTCACAGGCTTCTGCTTCCTCTTACTTGTCCACTCCTAGTGCTCAAGGTGATAAAGCCCCTGATGGCTCCAAGGTTCCTCAACCTCCCCACATCCCTGACAATTGTGGCACCCAGACAGGAGTACCAGATGACCCCAGAGATGACCCCTCTGATGGGTCTTCCAATATTCCAGAGGATAACCATGAACCTTTTCCAGACTCAGAATCTATTCATCCTGACACTATCACTGATCTCACTAGTGTCATCTGTGGATTAGCCTGCTCTTCTTGTTATATCCCTGAAACATCACAGTGAACCAAAGTACAGGAACCAGACCAGTTCGATGGAACTGATCCCCAGAAGCTCCACATCTTCCTAGTGCAGTGCAAATTAAATTTCCAGAATCGTCCCAAAGCCTTTGCCAATAACCGAGCCAAGGTCACTTATGCTCAGTCCTACCTTAAAGGCATGGCATTGGAATGGTTTGAGCCTGACCTCCTTCTTACTGAAGACCCTGACTTCTGCCTCTTGTGGATGGACACATACAAGGAGTTCGTTCAGGAACTCCAGACCAACTTTGGATTCCATGATCTGGTTGGAGATGCAGAGCACCAGCTAGACCAGTTGACTATGAAGAATGGTCAACAAATCAACAAATATGTAGTTGAGTTTAATAGAATTGCATCTCAAGTCCGGGGCTACAGAGAAGGTACCCTCTGCCACTATTTCTATAATGGTCTGCCAGACTGCATCAAAGATGACCTTTCCCATGTTGGCAAGCCACCAACACTCATTGAACTGCACCAGCTGGCACAGACCATTGATGCTTGCTACTGGGAGTGCAAATCCAAACTCAGCCAACAAGGAAAGTCATCTTACCCATCCAAGTCCTTCAATAAACCTGCCATATCCTCCACTTTGATCTCCAGCCCTAATGAATCAAGGAACAAGTCAGCTAATTACTCTGGCTCCTCCAAGTTGCCCATTCCCCAGAAACAGGACTTATCATCCAAGCTTGGTAAGGATGGTAAGCTCACTACCAAAGAACACAAGCATTGACTGGAAAATCACCTTTGTTTGTTCTGTGGAATCGCGGGGCACATAGCAAAGGACTGCCCCAAGTCTTCCTCCAAGGCAGCCAAAGCTTGCATGGCCAAAACCTCTGCTCTGGAAACCAAACCAGAGGCCTTCATCTTTGAGGTGAAAAAATAGTCCGCAGCCTTTGAGACTCCACATGGGCTGGAGGTTTAACTTAACACATCTGTTCTGTTAGATAATGCTTCACTTATGCCTCTTATCACCCTTGTTTCACAAGAAATTCCTCTGTTTTCTGCCCTGATTAACTCTGGTTCTTCAGATTGCTTTGTAGACACCAAGTTAATCAGTACTTACAATCTTCCAACTTATTTCATTCCTCTGTTGCAGCTCCGACTGTTTGATGGCTCTTCCAATTCTATGATTACAAATGCCATTGATCTTTCTGTTTGTTTCAACACTGGTGAAATCACTCCAATAACGTTCTATGTCACTCCATTGGATGGATCTAGTTCTCTTGTTCTAGGACACAACTGGCTTGCCCACTATAATCTGTTGATTGACTAGATATCAAGTTGTATTTCATTCCGCTTATCTGAATCAAACATGCCAACACCCCTGAGCTCATCTCTGCAGCCTCCAGTTTCTTCAACCCAAGCTGACTCTGAATCCAATTCACTATGTTCCCATGACCCCAAACCTCTGTCGATCGAGCTACTTAACTCCTCAGTCTTTGCATGTACCTGTCACCTTGATGGCTCAGTCCCATTCTATCTGCAGCTCTGACTCCCAGAAAGTCATCTCCATTCTGCTTCCATTGCTTCTCCTCCAGCCAACCTTCCCAGCATTCCCCCAAAATACCATGACTTTGCCAATGTGTTTAGCAAAAGCAAAGCATCTACTCTTGCCTCTCACTGCAAATTTGACCTGAAGATCGAGCTGGAAGAAGGCATCTCACCACCTGTCAGCACCACCTATTCTCTCTCACCCTCTGAGCTTGAAGCACTCAGGACTTTCCTGAATGAACATCTTGCTACCAGTTTTATCCAACCCTCTGTATCCACTCATGCTGCTCCTGTCCTCTTTGTCCAAAAGAAGGACAGATCCCTCCGGTTGTGTGTAGATTTCCGAGGCCTCAACAAGATCACAAAAAAAGACTGCTACCTCCTTCCATGCATCTCTGATCTCCTTGATGCTCCAAGCCATGCAACTGTCTATACCAAACTTAACCTTAGGCATGCTTACCATTTAGTTTGTATTGCTGAGGGTGATGAATGGAAAACCTCTTTCTGTATGCGCTATGGCTCCTATGAGTGGCTTGTCATGCCATTTGGGCTCACCAATGCTCCTGCAGCTTTCCAGCATTTCGTCAATTCTGTCTTTGCTGATCTTCTTGATGTTTTGGTAATCATTTATTTGAATGATATCCTAATTTTCTCCACTGATCGGACATCACATACCGAGCATGTCTGCGAAGTCCTCTGCCGCCTCCAGAAGAACAGCCTCTTTGCTAAATCCAAGAAATGCAAATTCCATACTGATTTCACTGAGTATCTTGGGTATCTACTCTCTCCTTTCGGGCTCATGATGTCCCCTGATAAGGTTCAATCCATCCTGGATTGGCCTGAGCCTTGCAAGATTAGGGATATCCAGTCCTTCCTCAGTTTTGCTAACTTCTACTGCCACTTCATCTGGGGCTACTCCAACATTGTCGTTCCCCTGACTCGCCTCACCTGCAAGTCTGTTTGTTGGAATTTCGATGCTTCTTGTCACACTGCTTTCCAGTGCCTCAAAGTGGCTTTTACTTCCACTCCTATATTGACCCATTGGGTCCCCAATGCTCCTCTCATCATTGAGACTGATGCCTCTGACTATGCCATTGCTAGCATCCTCTCCCTCCGGTCCCCAGATGATGAGGTCTGCCCTGTCACCTTCTTTTCCTGTACACTCACTATGCCAGAACTCAACTATAACACCCATGATAAGGAGCTCCTCACTATTTTCACTGCATTCAAGTCCTGGCATTATTACCTCGAAGATTCCAGTTCACCAGTGGATGTTGTCACTGATCATAAGAACCTGGAATATTTTGCTATGTCTAAACTTCTGACCCACCAGCAAGCCTGGTGGTTGGAGTTTCTCTCCTAGTTTAATCTGATCATCTGTTTTTGCCCTGGCCATTTAGGCACTAAACCTGACACTCTCACTAGATAATGGGACATCTATCCCAGTGCAGGGAATGGTGACTATGCCCTTGTCAATCTGCATAACTTCTGGCCTGTGTTCACACAGGAACAACTCACTGCGTTCCTTCAGGCTTCTGTTCTAGCATCTCTGGTCTTTCAGTCTGCATCTCTCTTTGACATTGAAACTCTCCATTGCGACATCATCTCGGCACTCCCTTCTGACCCAACTGCCTCTATCCACTGCTCCGGTACCCTCCCATCTGACTCTTATTGGTCTAGAGACCCAGGAGGTTTCTTGCATGTGGACAACCACATCTATGTCCCCAATGCTTCTGACCTCTGCCTCCAGGTCCTCTGCTACAAGCATGACCACCCCTTATCTGGACACTTCAGTCAGAATTGGACACTGGAGCTCATTCGCCAAGAGTATACCTGGCCTGGCATTCAAGCATTTGTCAAGGAATACATTTCTTCATGTACAGCTTGCACCCATGCTAAGATACCCCATCACAAGCCCTACAGTTTCCTCAAGCAGCTCCCCATTCCCAAAAAGCCGTGGAATTCCATCTCTATGGATTTCATCAAACAGCTCCTGGCTTCCTCCGGTCACTCTGCCATCCTTGTTGTGGTAGATTGTCTATTGAAGCAGTGTGTCTTCATTTCTACAGATGACAAGGTGACCTCCCCTGAGCTTGTGAAACTCTTCTTACTCCATGTGTTCTCCAAACATGGAGTTCCCTCCCACATCACCTCTGATTGAGGTTCCAAGTTTCATTCCCATTTCTTTCATTTTCTGGGTTAAGCCCTCAATATCTGTCTCCACTTTACCTCTGGGTATCATCTGAAGGGTGATGGTCAAACCGAGCAAATGAACCAAACCCTGGAGCAGTATCTATGTGTTTATTGCAATTATCAGCAGAACAACTGGTCCAACCTCCTGTCCCTTGCAGAGTTCGCTTATAACAATGCCTCTAATGCTACCACAGGTGTTTCTCCTTTCTTTGCCAACAAGGGCTACCATCTGAACATTTTCATGCACCCAGAATGCAATCTCACCTCCACCCGAGCTCGAGAATACACCATAGACCTCAACTCTCTCCACATCTTCCTTTGCAAAGAAGTAGCTGCCACCCAAGTCAAATACCAAGGACCCACAGATGCCTGATGATCTCTATCACTGGACTTTAAAGTAGGTGACCAGGTATTCATCAAGGCCAAGTACTTTTGGACTATGTGACCTTCCAAGAAACTTGCTGAAAAGAACTTAGATCCTTATCCCATTATTGCTCAGGCAGGCTCGCTATCCTTCGCACTCCATCTTCTGGAGAACATGAAGTCCATTCATTCAGTCTTTTATGTTTCTCAACTTAAACCCTTGATCCCCAACGTGATCCCAGGTTGTGTGCAACCACCCCCACCCCCAGTCGAGATTAATGGTGAACCAGAGTTTGAGATTTCCAAAATCCTAGACTCGAAGATAGATTGTAGGCGAAGGAACTGCAAATTACTATATTTGGTTAAGTGGTTAGGATACAAGGATACTGATAAGGAGTCCTCATGGCTCCTGGTGACTGAATTAGGGCATGCTTTGGAGATTATTGAGGAGTTTCATCTCCATTACCCAGACAAACCTGGGCCATCTTATGATTAACCAAATGTAGTGAATCTAGTGGATCCTCTACCTATTCTACAACTGTTTTTTCCATCTCCTTGTCTAATACTGAAATTTCGCTGACCTCCACACAAAGTTCTGACAGCTCTGCTGCCACCTTTTCCTCACTCCCTGAACTCCATTGTTCCTCTGCCCATGTGGTCCCCACTGCATCAACAAGCCTCTCCAGCAGCTGGTTCTTGAGTTTGGCTTCTTGTAGTATGTTCTGGCCCACCTCCCTTATTGATGCCCCCATCAGGCAACCACCCTCAACCACTTGTGGAAGACCCTCCTCTGTCTCCTCGGAGTCTGCCCTGCTATCAGGTATCCCTTCTTCTCCCCCCTTTCACCTCTGCTTCCTCTTTAGCTTTTTCTGGCTGGGACATCTGCACCTCACCTTTGCCTCTATATAGGCAAGGCATAATGTTGACTTGCCCAGGCCCACCTGGCACTCCAGCTCCCAGTCATCACACCTCAGGTACCCTGGTCCCTCCTCCACTCTCCTCTTGCCATTACCGCCACTGGACCCCACCTTCTGGGCTTGGCAAAGTTCCTCCATCTAAGCCATGTTAGAGTGCTAGGTCCTGACCCCACTTCCACTACTCACCTGTTTCTGGACCACTGCCACTGCTTTCCGAGCCTCCTCTGCTTTCTTCTGAGCCTCCTCCTTTCTCCTCACTTTTCCTCACCACTTCTGCTCAGTGTACTTCACATCACCAAGCTCTTCTTTGTCTTCAATGCACTCCTCCAAGTGCTCATCTGACCAGGTGTGAATGTCAGTGAATGAAGACATGATGAGGGATACCAGTGTGGAGGTCTCTGGGGTGGTATTTGCTTTTATGGTTTTCTGGCCAGTTAAACCCCAGTGCCCACTCACTTATTCATCAAGAGCACATGCTTCACAGCCTTCAGGGGTTCAGGCCTTAAAAGGGGAATACTGTCACATCCCATGCCAATGGGTCAACTCCACTTTGTTCCAATACAACTCTGGGTATTCTTATGCTTTAAGCTGCATGTTTCCTAGTTCCCCTTACCTCCATTGTCTCCTATCTCATGATTGACTACAACTTTACCTATACTAACTCTGTACCATTCTGATACAACTCTATTGTTCCTTTGACCTTGCTTGCTGTTCCTATTTCTTTGTGCCATGTTTCTCCCTGTCATCACTTAGTTTCAGTTTGACATTATTTGATGTTGTCTTCTCTGACATCTCCATTTGTATCCAGGATGCATTGGCACCTGCTTCGCTTATGAGACAACTCCTTTCATACCTCCATTCCCTCCTTAGATAATCTGTCTCCCTAAGGTATATAAGCACTGGAGTTTGGTATCTTGGACTCCAGTTGGAATATCAACCATAATACAATGCTACAATTCCCCCAGACCCCATCAGCCTCACGACTTGATGTCATACCCTACCCTGAAGTCCCTCAACTTATTCCATGGCTTGATGTCATGCCTCTTATTTGGAAAAGCCCTCTGGCTGATCCTAACCCTTCATGTTTCTGACCCCTCCGCAAATCGGGGCACTCAGTACTGGCATAAGGGCGCACCACATAAGGTAAAGCCAAGCCCTGTCCACTCTGGAGTTATCCAGAGTACCCCCAGATACATCGAAACATTTATAATACCAACTTTTGATACCATTGTAAATTAGATTATTAGAAAGTGCAAGGGTATACCACATAAGGTGAAGCCAAGTTCCATCTGCTCAATGAAACCCTTCCTGAGTCCTTACAGATACCTCCAGATATCTCCAGAGTCTCTGGAGTTATAACCTTCCCTTAGTCATAAGGGTTTTGTTCAACAGGTATAAGTTTACCAGTATATTTGTACTTGATATATGTTTTAACAGCATTCCATTCTTAATCTTCTCTTCCATTCCTTCATATCTGCACCTGCCTTTTGCTGGTATTTCTTAATTTCTGCTCCATGCTTCCATTTCTCCTTATCTATAGGGTTTAGGGTTATCTCCCTTATTAGATAGTACTGTACTTAGTAAGCAGTCCCCTCTGGTAATATATAAGGGGCAAGGTAGACAGGACTGGATCCCCAGTCTTGCTTACTTGAGCTTTGATCTAGTCTTCTGTCACTGAGGTCTTAGTATCTTTTCCAGTCTTAAGGAAATGCCTCTGGCTTTTCCAAGTGATCCAACAGTCCTATAGTAGCTGGCATTTCTCACTTTGCATTCTTTGCCTAGTTTCTGATCACTAGCATAAAAGCCAGATAGTAGAATAGAAAGCACTTATCAAGATTAGGGTTAGAAAGGTCCAGGATACCAAGAAGACATTTCATTATTATCAAATTTGCAAGCTAACAAGTTTACAAATACCTCCTTGAAAAAGGAGAAGAATATTTGACATACTCCAGAAAACTAGAAGAAAATTTAGAAAAAAAGAAGTCTCTCTGAAAAAAAAGAAACAAGATAAAGAAGTTATTATTTTGGATTTCATCATTGAGTCACAGAAACCACCCTTTTCATCTGTTATTACTCATGAGTCAGCTGTATTTTGGCCAAGGTCATAGTAACATGCTATTGATTTTATCCAGTACAAAAGTAGTATTTAGAGAATGTCCCCTATTACCATACCCATCTTATTGCCACTCTTGCTCCTACATATGTCAACATTATCTCCTGTTGTGCATTTAGGTTAAAGAAGCCATCAAACAGTCAAAAAAGTAGGCATCTGAGTCCTTCAATTTCTTTTGTACACCACAGTGGTTATCACATCCACTCAAACAAAAATGCACAAGAATGCAGCTGCCCCTGCATTACCAAAGGCACCAATTTCAGAGATGATTCACTTGGAATTATCAAGGATTCAATATTGGGTCTGCTATCAAAATGGCCATCTATCAAAGAAGTATTCCACCTGTTATAATTGTGGTAACATTGGGCATAATGCAACAAACTGTTCTAAAGAAATTCATTGCTACAGATGCAATCAGAATGGTCACAAAGATACATATTGTCTATAGGTTCTTGCAGTTTGAGTGCATAAGCCAGCTCTTATATCACAGCAGCAAGAAAAGTTGGCCATAGTGCTGCATGAAGATAAGCCAACCCTCAGATCACAATAGGGTTTAATGGCTGCAATGCTGTTCAAGATCAAGTTGGTTCTCAAGCTGCAAATCAAGGCCACTATCCCTGCAGAACAAGGACATTCAGCAGCCCCACTGAAAAGAGTATCCTTTGCAAATGTGCAGAACTCTCAACTGTCATCCATATCAAAGGAAGTCATTCAAGAACTGCTGACATCCCTTATCAGATTAATAAAACAAGTACAAGAACTAAAGAACCAAGTCAAGAAGTTGTTGTCTGTAAAGAAAGAAGAGTTCTTTCTCACCCCCCTTTCTACTCCTGTAAAAGTCATCATAACACAGATTCTATCCAAGCAGAAACTATTGTTTAAGAAAAAATGTGTGTCCTGCACACATGATATGTCCCTGCTCCTGCAGCAGCAATCCCTGGTCAGACCCATTCCAGTTGTTTCTAGCCTGCTAACAGAGTCTTTCAGAGAACAAGTTTTCCTTCCAGCATCTGCAAAATAACAGGAAAAAGCAAATAAAGAAGCAAATCCCCAGTTACCATCCCCCTCTACCTTTCATACTCCCAATCAAGATTACAAGTGCTTAAAAGAATTCTATGAATCTTGTGAAGTCAGGGAGATTATGCATCAAACTCTGCCCTTACCCATCTTTTTACCAGCTTGAAGTTATCAAGTTTTTTTTGGAAAAATCATTGAAATGCTTGCCAACTATTATGGTAATTAGTGAGTTAGCTGAGCAATTAAAATGTTATTGTCCACAGCCTCTTATGTCTCCCTCTCCCACACCACCTTCTCCAAGAATGCCCTTACCAGCCCCACCAGAACCTTTTCATCACTCTTTGCTGCCTTTCTGAGCAGTTTATTCAGTCCTAACCCTGGCTCCTATGCAGAAAGCACCATCAAAGGATTTGATAGACCACTTACTAGCACTTAAGGTAATGAAACTAACCTTACTCACATATTTAAAGCATAGACATTATGCAGCAGTGAAACACAACTAGAAATGCATTGACCTAAACCTAACATCTAGCCTTGGTGTGTGCTGACTATTCCTAAGTAGTAGCTTTGAACATAGAGCTACCAGAACTAGGCAAAAGAGAAGTAATAAAAAATAAAAGCCAAGGAACTTATAGAACTAAAAGGTTCAAGTGCACAAAACTGGGAAAACCCAGGCTTGAGTCAACCTCCTTTTATATTGCTACAGTATGCACACAGACCATGTAAATGGTGCTGGCCCTAAAGTATTGTACAGTCATCCAATCAATAGCAGAAAAGGAGCAGGAACCTAGAAATACATCAGGAAACAATGAGGCATAACATCAGAGTTTAGATTGCTCTAGATCTGTGACATGTGAAGAAGTGAAATAGTGAAAATGTGAAGGTGTAAAGTGTGAGAATGTGAAAGGTCATGTGATGTGACAATGTGAAGAGCTACAGTTGTGAGAAGAAAATGCCAAAAAAGTAAAAAATAAAAAAGTGCATTATAACAAGCAGAATCCCTCTCTTTCCACCCCCTGTCATTGGTTGCACAAATACAAGCACAGGAAGAAATCAGAGCAAAAACCCCTTTTCCTTCACACTTGCTGGTCCCCTTACTGACACCAAGAGATCAAGATGTTTCAGAAGTTTTGCTAGAGTCCACATATATTGCTACACCATTCACCTCTTCCCCTTTCTTGCTGCCACTCTTTTTAAAGGCCCTGCAGCTGAATGCTCAGGAAGAATTGCCTCAATCTGCACTAACTGCTACTAAGTCCATCCAATTTGCCCTGTCATCCCAGTTCTCTCCATAGTCCTCCATGAATTACCTGGCTTTTTCATCAGTTATTACAAACCTTCCATCCCCCTCTTCTCAATTACCAACACTGAGTCATGCACAAGCATCTCCTGTGCCTCCCACATACTCTCCCATGAATGTCAAAATGCTGTTGGAAGATTTTCCCTTATTTCATGTGCTAAACAACTTCCAATAGAATAACATTTATAACCAAAAATGTCATCAACATAGGAAGAGCCTTTCCTGCCCTATAATTTGCACCATATGTAATAAGCCCCAATTCAAAAGGATGATCCTATACAAGGAAATAAATATGAGTACATAAGAGATCCTTTAATTCAACATTAACTATGTATTCAGTTTTTTCTCCAATAGTCCCATGTTTCCTGGCACCCCTTTTACTGTCCCAAATAAATGCACTGCTCATGTTGCATTCATCATTCATAAAACATTACCACTATAGCTGAAATTTTTTTTCTTTTCAGATCTTTACACCCCTGCTCTTTGTCTCATGTGTTGAGTTAGGACAACTTAACCTTGAAAAGGGGTAGTAGCACTGGATTACATGAAGATCACAAAGTATGAAGTGTAACAAGTACAAGCAAAAGCTGTGAATGCAGCATGTATTTTTCTTTTCTTTACATTATTACCCTTTTCTCCCTTTTTAGATGCCATTTACATTCCTGGCCAGCTCAGATCACAATCCAAGCATCATTATTCACAAGCCATCATGCCACACAAGAGCCCAGCATCTCAGACCATAACCCAAGCATCAATACCTGCAACCTATCATCCCTACAAGATGTTAAAACTTTATAAACTGTTAAAAGCTTATACCCTTCTTGCTATAATAGCATAACCTGAGCTTAAACTCCAGAGGTTTCCAGAAGGTCCAGAGATCTCCAGCAAAGAGTCAGGATGGATTGTGCTGGTTAGAAGAGACTCAGCTTTACCTTATATAGTGTACCCTTGCCCTTTATAGTGTTCCAATTTATAAAGAGATTAGTCATGGAGAGAAGAGTGTTCTTGACACCTGACATGGAGGAACAAGGCAAGATGAGGAAAGTCAAGCCTGGTTATGAGAGTAGGGCCTTATGATTCCTTCAAGGATATTGTTCAGCCCCAGAGATCCTCCAGAGTACTCTGGAGAATCAAAGGGTAAGCTAGGTAGCTTAGCTGGAGTAAGGATGATGACAAGACAAGGGTGTTTATGTTGATATTCATACTAAGGTACAA
>JBBPKN010000237.1:0-54494 GCA_038089275.1 Pulveroboletus cf. rosaemariae | reverse complement strand
CCGGGTCTTGGATCAGCTGGGTGACGCGTGGGAGAGAGTGGGGGGGATCAGTCCAATATACCCGGTAGATCCTCGTTGATGTTCGATACCGCGCCCCGCATGGCTGACTCGTGTGATAGGTCGTTTGGACGGCGTTGTGCCTCGCGTTGCACGAGGAAGCCCTTCGTCTCCGTGCACGACCGGATGCAGACCTATCGCATCGGCGCGAGGAGGGCGAGATGGTTGGGGCGATCCGGAAGCTGGTGGGTGCGTTGAGCGCCTTGTCGCAGTGTTATCAGAGCCGATGTATGTCTCTACGGGTTTTTCGACGGTCGATTTCCATGCTCAACTTTTGATCATTCAGTCTTTGCGGCCAATATCGAGGCGTTGTTGTCCGTCCTCGGGTCGATTGCGACCTGATGGGCGCAGATCATCTCGCGTTTGTACGTTCCAGACGGACAGAGCTACTATTGTTCTCGATGAATATGGATATATGTACATGATACAGACTATGTAGATCATCGAGTCTCCGTTCGACTCAGACACGTATCCGTGTTATCCAGGATCGCAAAGGGCGACATGGCCCGTGGCGCTGGCGATAGCGGACGACGTCAGGGGTGTTCCGACGAACGACATGGGCGACGCTTACAGGACGGAGAGAAGCTGGGCTTGCGAACACCCTGGAGGTTGAGCATCGCGCCGTCGGTCGTCTTGATGGTGATCGCAGCCGACGAGGGCACGAATGCCGACGCGTTCGAGTTGAGCCCAGATCCCTTGCCCAAGCCCGGTGAGGCTGCGCGGCTGCCGACGCCAGGGACGAGCGCAGTGATGACGCTGAGCCCCGTCGAGGTACGCTCGAGGTCGTCCTCGACGTGGAGCACGTGCACGTACGGTGCGAGCTCCTTCCACGAGTCCTCGTCGACGAGGACAGGGGTGGGGTCGACCGTGCCGTCTTCGCGGTAGAAGAGGGCGGTAGTGACGTGGATGGGGTCAGATATGGAGAGGGAGGCCCTGATCAGTGCGATCACGGTCTGTGACGGTGGGGGGGATCAGATGGATTGTCAGGCCGCCGTTCGCCCACGATATATGGGGACATACCCGGAGAGGGACGCGGGAGAGGTGGTCCCTGCCGAATGCCTTGATGGTGGGCGATTCGGCAGACATGTAGCGGACGAAGACGGGCGACGCACGCGGGAGGGCAGAGATAAGGCGGAGCGCCTCGAGACATTGGCCGAGGCCTGAAGCGAGCTCGTTGGGGGACGTGGCGAGCTGGGAAAGCAGACGTTGCTGTGAGTGGGTCATGGACGAGAGATGGAGAAAATTGCGGGAGGAGTGTGGCCTAACGTAACTTGATGTCTCTTCAAGACTCTCTGCACGTGGGCAGTTGCACCATCTGATCGACTGTCCATCCCGCGCTAGAATGCTCACGACCCCGTTCCAGTCTACGGGCCATCGTATGAGACGACCGGGTCACCGCCTCGCTGGTTGGGACTCATGTCGGAAGATGGTCCATCGCGCACTGCGCCATCGTTTGACCATTTCCTATGTCCGCCCATCTTGTTTCGTTTGCACACTCGCGGCACTTGACATTGACATATACTCACCGCCCTTGCAACCATTCAGATGCTGGACGTTCACTTGCCGTTCTTCTCGCGACCATTTTTATCTAGTTCGTACAGTATAAAACCCAAGTGATCGTACCTCAGTCCGTCATTTGCATGACGCGCGACTCCGTTTGTTAGCACTCGTGTGGCCTGACTCGTTCTCGGACTCACCATAACTCATCCCTACCTGCTCGCGCACGACGTTCGAGAACAAGCGGTCGTCATGCGAGACCGATTGTTGGTGGAGCCCTCCATGGTGATCGCTCGCGCGACTCGTGCTGGCGCCTGGCTCGTCTTCTCACGAATGTCCCCTCTGACAAGCAGCCATGGTTGTCGAGCACAGGCTTTTGGCTTCGTCGCGTCGCTCGGTTGTTGTCTATCCGTCAGGATCTTGCAGCCGAGGGGACCATAGACAACCCGCCTGTCGAAGTTGGCGTGTGTTCACCACACCTCATATGATCGAGCCAGGCACATGGAGACGAGGTCGTTCGTGGCCCAGCAGTCCGGGCTGTGGACACGGACGATCGAGTAGGCCGAATGCGCAGTGGTTCGGGTAGAGGTAGCCACGTGGGTTGACCTCGCTGCCCATGCCGACTACCTGGCCTTCCCCCGTTCTCGCGGATACACCCACTGGGCTCGCCAAAACGCGATATGCGGCACCCCGTCGAAAGGGGAGAAGGGTCTTGCAAAGGCCATAGAGACCGAGTCCTGGCATGCATCAGTTGGACCCACAACATGCTCGGTTTCCGACTCCATTCCTGTACTTGCACGTTGCTTTGCACCAATCGCTTGTTCGGTGGTCACGATGCACACACGAAGAGACCCGTTGATCGCCCTTGAGTAGGTTGCCTTACCCTGTTCTGTTCGACCATTTTTTGTGTCGGAAAACTACCGGCAATGTGCTATGCCGAATGTCTGCGTGCCCAAGACGATGTTCGCAGTGGCCTACTCACGCTGACTCGGGATCCCCCTCTGGGCCACCGTCGATTTCTCTCCTTTGAGGGCCCTGTCCGCTGTGAGGCTCGGTGACTGCACGACTGTCGCAAAGCCGTACAGGTGTTTCACCCTTGCGATTAATATGGCTCATTGCATCCAAGGTAAATGGCACCCAAATGATGTGTCTGCTCAACCCGTCCAGGACCTGTCTGGCGCCCAGATTACTGCCAATGAATGCGCACTCCCTAGGGGAGAAAGGGTCCTGTTCAACCTGTCAACCTCCGGTTACCACGTCACCTGCTGCGGCGATCCACTGCATCTACCCGACGTGTGCTCTAGTCATGGTGTCAGTGTGTTCCATCAGAGTCGTGACCCCTAAGAGCGGCGTCCTCACCGTTGTGATTGCTGGTATCACATCATGCCCAACACACACTTCTAACATGAGTACTACCGGAGATCGACAACACCTGACCACTCGTCATGCACGAACGTCTCAGCTGGTACCACTGCGAGGATCCACGCCGTGTAGCATGGGGTAGGGGCATCTCTTCTATGAGGCGTGCTGCACCCACCTCCCTCGCATCATGGACATACCTTTTCTTACATTGCCCCATTGCAGGGCATTGTACTACTCAGTAAGACCCAGCGACTATTGCAGACCAACAAACAGAGACGGTGCGCTGTCCGCAGTCAAGACATACCCAAGAATACTTGGAACCTTTTACGGAAGACCTTCCATGATGCTACAACATCGGCGACATCCTGGGTCATGAGCGCAGAACCAGATTTCATCTCCGTGGAAACAGGAGACGACGAAACACTCCAACTCGACTGTGTCCTCCCATACGACAGCTTCAGTTACCGTGGGAAAACTCTTGGCCAGTCATACGCGTTCGGACGAGTGGGATGCTCGCTGACCACCAAGCAATGTCTCGTGGTCGGTGACACCAGGCTCTTTAGAGTTCTCTGGTGTGAGTGCGCAACTAAATTTGCAGGTGAACCCGACCTCTTCCATTCTTCGATGGCTGTCTGCTATCGCTGCTCGACGTAAAGTAGACAACTACTGACGAACGTCGGTTGCGTTCCAGCGTTCCACCAAAAAAAAGAGAGAAGTACCAGCGAATTCTATGATCACGCGTGAGATCGCTAGCTTGTAGTACTACTTATTACTATGCAGGATCTATGTTAGTTGTAAATTCAGCCAGTTCACAGTTTGCAGACATGATCAAGTTTCTCGTGTGAGGTAAACGTTCAGACAGATGTGACTGAAGATATACAGTAAATGCCCCCCAGGCCATCCGCAGTCTCGTTCCCACTCCCACTCTTCTCGACTCTGGGTGTTTGCAAATTTATTGTCAGCGATTGCGGTTTCTTTTGCATGTGTCGTGTCCTCTTTATGTTCGAGTTTCTGCAGCCAAGAGACGCATGACGTTTTCTGCTCGTGGCAAAAGGCAGTCCTATCGTTGGGGACGATGCTGCCACTGGCTCTGAGCAGCTGAAAACAGTCCGGGTTCAACAGCTGCACGGTGTCTCGGTAGGGTCTGTTTCTGCAGTCTCTGTGTTGCACGTAACTGTGGTGACATCTAGCAGCTCGAGTGATCGCGGTTCCATCGTCTGCGAACAGCCCTTTGGACCTGTTCACTCCCGCTCAGCCAGATGGGTCAACAACACGCCAAGCGAACGGACATTTGGCCAAGAACACAAGGTAGCCCACGCTGTCACACCGCCATCCAAGGCCCCTGGTGTTACCTGGGAAACGGAGTGGCAGATCGGCGCTCCCACGCCGCCGGCCCTCGTCGGCCGAGACGCGTGCTTTTGGTCTAGCGTTGGAGCGCTTTCCCCTGACGTCGAGACGCTACCCGTACAAGACGACAACATGCGCTCCACGGCATCTTTCTGTCCAAAATAAGTCATAGGCGATCCTCCGACGGAATACGTTGCTTGCAGTGCAAAGGCGCTTTACACATAATATTGGCGCCTTGAGCTTGAATATGAATCACGAAGGCGTAAGCTGGCACAGCAGGTACGGGTCCTCAATACTATTTTATCCTTGAGAAAGACGGCATCATGATGCTAAGAAACTTGGCAGTTTGCAGAGGATGTTATAAAGATATGCATGCGAGATCCTGCATCCCTTGCATCAAGTAGACACTTTCAGCTGTCCGTGACTTTCACGATGGCAGATGTACCTCCCACTCTCAAACCGGCAGATACTGCTCTCGCTCTCATAGAGATGGCCGTGGTAAAACATAACACGCGTTGGGACAAAACGTTCTTCAAAGCCGTTTGTTTCTCGCGACCATTATCTGACCCACATTAATCCACGAATCACAGGTGTTGGGTGGCGTCATGATCTCGTTCGGTGGTCTCTTTGCCATCATCGTGTCGGGTGGTTCAGCGGGTATTGCCGCCTCCAACCCTGGTCTCGTGAGAGTCTTGGCGGGATTCGTGTTTTCCGCCGGTCCTACGATGTAATCAAGCACGGCAAGAATCGTTGGTTTCGTGCTTACCTCACCCTTTACAGGACCTTACTACAAAATTTCGACACGGTGACGACTAACTTCATGGTAAGCATACCTCAACGTTACCGAGGAGGGCACATGTCTAGAGTCGCCCTAGATCTTCTCTATGGCCGCCGTAAAACGCAAAATTCCTTGGTGGGGTGTTCTATTCAACTGGATCATAGGTCTGCATCGTTTCACTTCTCGGGCGAGCGTGAATAAGGTGACTGACGGTCTTCTATGCAAGTCACCCTCGGAAACCTGGCCGGGAGCTTGTTCTCTGCTGCAATTATTTCAAAACGTCTGTTCAACCGTCTGCTCTCATTGGCAGCCACTAAATGTTTGGTCACGTACAGACTCTGGCATTGTCACCGATCAACCCTACCGTGGTTACATCCAGAATTTTGCCATGTACGCTTGTCGTTCCCCTGAGGGAAGATGAGACACAATGTTTCTGTAGTTCGAAAGCAGTGACCCCTTCCTGGCATCAAATCTTCCTTAGAGGCGTTGGTGGCAACTGGTTGATTTGTATCGCTGTCTGGGTAAGCATGCGCAAAAATATCCGACTTCCCGTCGTTTTCAATATTCTGAAAGAAAGCTACGGCGGCTCAAGACACGATATCAAAAATATTTGCCATTTGGATCCCCAACTGGGTGAGCAATGGATCACGACCATACATGAGGGGCATATTCTGATCCCGAATGCTCGTCTACTTAGTTGTTTGCCGCTTGTGGCTTCGATCATGGCAAGTCTCCCTTTCGCTGGTGTCTTCGACTTCACTGAGGTTTCGTACAGTCGTCTCCAGTATGTTCTCGTTACCACTGAGCATCATGCTTCACGCCAATGTGAGTGATTTTCACCACTTTGCTGGTGTTGAATTGATTTGCGCACCACTCCTACTCCCAAGCTCACCATCGCCTACTACATCAAAAAGTAAGCTTCCATATCCAGACGAGTGGATCCTGATGAAACTGACTGGCGTATTCGTAGATCTCTGATTGCGTCGTATATCGGAAACGTCATCGGACGTCTCCTGATCGGCCTCCCGGCTGTGTATTTCTATCTCGATGACTGGAACGCAGAAGAGTTGCGCAGCGCCGAAGAAGCGAACTCAGAGAAAGGCTCGTCCGTTTCCTCACTGTACTCGCAATAGGGTCAATGACCACGGGCTCCGATTTGCAAGAGGCTGTATAACGTCATCGCTTGGCAACTCTGCCCTGGATCGTGTACTGATTGGGAGAAGGGAAATTGGCAGTGTTGTATTCCATTTACATCCATATACATAGAGGTGCCCACAAGTCTGTCGTGACGATTGTATTCAGTCTTTGCACGCTTCCGTTGCAACGTTATACCTGCCGAGATGCCAAGAGGCTATCTCGGGGCTATGCTCAACTGGCGCCTGCCAATCGACGTTTGGACGCTTGCTAATGGATCTACCGTCATCATAGTACTGCCTCGGGCATGGATACGATGTGTCCGTGCTTTTAAACTGATTCGGATCTCCGTGGATACCGTTCAATTTACGTGTGCAGGGTAGTCCTGGGAATGTGTGGGGCCAGTGGGGCCGGGAGACACAGTATTCCGAATAGTATTTGCCACGATGGTAGACGGTAGACGCGATCCAGAATATCCAACGGATGACGACGACCGGAGCTGACTCCTATATCGCAGATACGAGAACCCATGGCAGACTCGAATGCGTGAGCCGGAGGGAGGCAGCGCGGACCCTGCAAACCTGATTTGGGCAGTTTCACCTGTGCGCTCGCAGGTGTTTCTGAATAGATCACGCAAACCACCCTACCGTGTGGCCGGTTGCGGTGTCTCCTCTTACATACCATCTCGATGCGTCACGAGAGCCTTGGCCTGGGTAATATGTAAACAGGGACGGATCCATCTCCGCGCCCGGAATGACGTGAATGATATCGTCTTGAGGGGACAAGTGCAACACAAGGCTGCATGTCTTTACCAAAAGGCACTTTTTCCTTTCCTTTTTTTTCCTCGTTCGCTTACCGTCCAGATGACTGATGCGCCGGGGACCCTGGGCCCGGGCTTCATTTTTGATGCCGTGGCCAGACCGCCAAGTCTTCCACCCCTTTTCATTATTACATGTCCCATTCGCTATCTGGCAGCAGTAAGCCCGACGATTAATTCAGTGGAGTGGCTATGGACGGTTTGCTACAGACGGCACGGGATCACCGCTCTAACCCGCCCACCCCTAAACGTCGCGCCAGTGTGGATGCGAACAGTACGTCGTCGAGGAGGGGAACAATAGTTCGAGCACGTTGCGATCTCTCCTCTCTGTCTTGTTTATTCGACAGCAGTGCGAATGCATCAGGGGGTGAAGCAAGAGGACGTTGGAACGATGCGTGGAGGAACGCCAGGCGTTGCCCACGTCAACCTGATTACATGCGGATCACGTCACTGATGCTAGATGTGTTTGTAAACTTGACCAGCACGCTTTAGACTTCCATTTATGCTAACCATTACACAAGCTTAGAGCATACACTTTCGTACCATTCCCCTTAGTAGCTTGACATCTACTGAGGTTCTCATAGATTCTTATAGTTCCACTTAACCTTGCACAACATTCCTTTCAATAAGACTGGACTTTTATCGTTGTCAATGGTCGTACGACAGGCGCAAACCAAATTGCACTGGATGTTCGTTGGATAAATGAAACGTCTGCGTGCGGAGCAAATGCAGACTTGAATGTCTGTTCGTAGTTGGGGATACCGTGACGCGCAACGTACACCTGACACGATCTTATCCACGAAGCACTCGAAGGGAGCACTTAATGCAGAAATACTAAAGGTGGAGAACACTATGTTACATGGGGGTTTATACACTATAACCGACTCCGGTGAGCTGTGCACTATAACCGAGCGAACTAAGTGAGTTATTGAATTATATACGGCAAAAGGAGAAAAGTCTTTCAACACCTAGTCGCTCTCGTGCAGTTTGTTGGTGATCCGTGCGATGCGGGACTGGGAGTTCACATGACTTCATTGTGCTTGGGAATGACTGCAATCAAGGTAAGTTGAGCGAACTATGCCTGAATGTACCTTGACAAGGCAACTGCCCGGGCTTGGCCTTGACCCGACCCCGGGCCCGGTACAGCACTAGTCCGGACACAGCTGCCAAACATTAACCGTCGAACCAATCTGGTGTGGACATAGATATCTGATTGCGGTGTTACATCAGAAACATCGTCAGAAGTCTCCTGGTTGGCCTCCTAAGTGTGTACTTCTATCGGTGACAGGAGAGCAGGATGTGTTGCGCAGCGCCGAGAAAGCAAGTACCTAGAGGGTCTCACCTGTTTCTTCATTGAAAGGTGGATGTACGGGCGGAGGAACAGCGGACCTTGATTTGCTAGAGACCGTGTAACGTCGTTGCTTGGCTACTCTACCTCGGGTCATGTAATAACAGGAGCTGGGACAGGAGGAAATGAAACAGGCGACATTGTGTTCCGTTCAGAAATACCGACGGGTGTGTCGTGATGCTCGTATACGATCGGTGAATGTCTCTGTTGCAACAGTATATCTGCCGAGGTGCCGAGAGGGCGTCGTCGGGCTATGCTTTGCCGGTGCCTGTCGATGTTCGCACTCTTGCTAATGCGTCTGCTCTCGTCACTCTCTTGACGCGGATAAAACTTTTCGGATCTCTGCGGACGCCATTCAGTCCACGCCTGCAGGGTATCCCTGGGACAACGTGGTGCCAACGGGGCTGGGAGATACGGCAACCTGGACGGTACTTGCTGTGGCAGTAAGTTTGACACAGGAATATTAACGGAATAACAACGACCCGAGCTCACCCCCACATTGCATTATAGCTGGTATGTAGAGGCCCGTAGCAGACTTGAATCACGCTGAGCCCTGCACATCTACTTTGGGCAGTTTCATTCATGCGCTTGCAGACAAGTTTCTGAATAGAAAGCGCAGTCGCCCCACCTGTTATCGGTTGCGGGGTTTCCTCTTACATACCATCCCGATGCTTCACAGGGGCTTTGGCCTAGGCAATTTGTAAAAGAATAGATCCTATCTATCCATCTCCGTGCCCTTTTTCCTTATTCAGTTGACGTCTAGATGTTGCTGCCAAACGCTACCGTTGCATGTCTTCTGGCTTGTGTTCGATCATCGGGGTGCGTCAGATGTGGCCGTCGACGGATTTCCTCGATGTTTAACCCGACATTCTGATGCGCAGTTGCAATGGTCCCTGTGGTTGTGTGCGGTCGTAGCAAGTAATATTTCCGTTCCTTGTTTTTCGTAGGAGCAGCGCATAATCAGTAAGTGTTCGGCATGGTGGCACTGCGATCAGATAACACGTCAGAGCGGGGAAGGCAAATAATTGTAGTAGTGTAAGCACACTCACTTAGATTAGGTATATATGATTCCGTCCGACTGCCACCACATTCGGACATGCCTGGGATCAAAACATTCCCACTGGTGACATGCATCGGATCACGTGTACATGACTATATGTAGACCGATAGTTGTCTTGTTCACTGACAGTGCTTCCTTTTTCCAGTGAGGTCCTCCACTGTTTTTATTGCCTGACCGTGTAACTAGGGCCAGAGATTAGACCGTCTGCTACTCGTTACTTTACACTTCATATGGTACACTCATTTATTCTCCTTATCTCTGCGCCGCACACTCCTCGGACATGCTCCTTTTCTCCTCTCTTGTATACGCTCAGCAGAGGTAAGCAGTTTGCCCTCATTATCCCAGGTGCTAGGTACTGGCATGTAGTAGGGCTAACCACCTTTACCTCAGGCCATACCTTGTTTGCTCCAACAAGTAGACAGAGTCGTGAGTGCGTGCCCCCAACCCATGGCCATACATCCTCCGTCCATATTCTTCTCTTGTCCTTGGATCCCGATTTCCAATGAGGTCAACTTAAAACTGGTGTGAATCTGCTGCACACGAAACCCATGGGGCGGTGGATGGAGGTTGAGATCGGTGCTATGTTTTTCAAGGCCTTTTCTGATCAGTGGTCGGGTTTATCGTCCAATAGGGGGTTGAGCACTAAAACACACTTTTTATAAGCAATGTTACGAAGGTGTTCGTAATGAACTGCGGATGACATCCAGTAATTTATGCAAAGACACAGGAACCAGGAACATTCAATCTATACGCAAGGGGATATATCCGACTAGAAGTGTCGTAACATTCAAACCTATCTAAAGTGACTGCATAGGCTATCTGCCAGACATGAGCGCCAAGGATTTTGGACTGACGTTGTCGCTCTCATCCACATCGGTGTGGTCGTCAAGTATATGGAGCTACATCCAAACAAGGTCCAGATCAGTGGCATGATCCAGTTAGCAAATCCGGGGAATGCGATCACTGAGTCACTAGCTTCGGTTGAAACCGATCAAAGAAAGTGAACACTACCCAACGGCAAGCGAAATGGATCACGCGAGCGCTGATATCAGAGTCAGCCCACCCGGTCGACCATACGATGCGAACGAATCACAAACGCGTTACCCATCAAAAATTGATAGATCAACAAGATAAGCTGAGTGGCCTTTAGCTAAGCCATAAAAATAAAGTGGCCCACACGCTGTCACATTACCACCTTAACGCCGTGGTGCCACCAGGTAACTATGCCCCTTGTGCCTACAACACGTACTAAAGAGTAGAGGACACCGTCTTTCGCTTTGGTGTGCTTGGCAGAACCAGACTCGTTAGTTATTACACATTAAATGTAATAATGGAAAAAAGAAAAAGAAAGAAAGACAAGGAGGGAAATGGCCAAGACTGACAACAAAGCTCTCACGCTAGTCTCAGGTGGGAATGACTGAAGTGAGCTCTTACCCCTGACTCGAGACGCAGTTGATACACGATGATAACATGAGGCCCGCGGTGTCTGTTGGCCCAAAGTAAGTAACCGACGGTCCCGAGGCCGTGTATTTTGTTTGTAGTCCAACGATAACTTCACGTGTGGTATTAGTGGTCTTGAGCTTGAGCATTTGAACCACGCACTTGTACTGAACACGTGCACCGATCAGTACTCCAGGTAAGGGCCCTCAACTTTGAACAATACTCCTCGTAGAGCATGTGCATCTAGCCAATTTGATCCATGGGAGAAAGACGGCATCTTGATGAGAAGCAAACTTATCGGTTTGCGGGAGGTGCTATAAAAGTACGCATGTGGGATCCCATCTCCCAGACGACCCGTGTCTCCTGCATCAAGTAGACGCTTCAGCTCTCTGTGACCTTCGCGATGGCAGACGCCCCTTCCACTCTCAATCCGGCAGAGACTGCCATTGCCCTCGTCGAGTTGGGTGTGGCAAAACACAACACTCGCTGGGACAAGACGTTCTTCAAAGCGGTATGTCTCTCGTAGTCTTTACTCCATCTCCATTGATCCACGTATCGTAGGTGTTGGCCGGCGTCATGCTATCGTTCGGCGGTCTCTTTAATATCATTATATCAGGTGGTTCGGCAGGTATTGCTGCCTCCAATCCTGGTCTCGTGAAAGTTCTGGGGGGATTCGTGTTCCCCACTGGCCTCACAATGTAATCAGGGACATGAACGGCATCCGGTTTGTGCTTATCTCACACTTTACAGGATCGTACTACAAGGATTCGATCTGCTGACGAGTAACTTCATGGTGAGCACTCTCAACGTAATCAAGGATCTCAAGTCTCGAGTCAGTACAGATCTTCTCTATGGCCGCCGCCAAACGTGCAATTCCGTGGTGGGGTGCTCCGGTCAACTGGATTATAGGTATGCACCATTTCTCGGGCGAATGTGACATGGTGGCTGACGATCTTTTATGCAAGTCACTTTCGGAAACCTGGTCGGAAGCCTATTCTTTGCCGCAATTCTCGCAAAGTGTCTGTTCAATCACGTTCTTTCATTGACCTCTACTAAATATTTGGTCACGAGCAGACTCCGGCATTGTTACGGTCCAACCGTACCTGAGCTATGCCCAGAATTTTGCTGTGTACGCCCGTCCCTCACCTGCGGTAAGGCCAGATATAACGTTTCACGCAGTTCAAAAGCCGTTACCCCTGCCTGGTATCAAATCTTCCTTAGAGGCATTGGTTGCAACTGGTTGGTTTGTGTGGCCATTTGGGTAAGCACCTGCAAAGATATCTGGCATCCTGTCAGTCAACGTTTTGGAAGCAAGCTTCGGCGGCTAGCGATACAATCTCAAAGATTTTTGCTGCTTGGTTTCCGATCTGGGTGAGTCGAGAACACGGACACAAGTGAGAAGCTGATCCTAATCCCCGATCGTTGTCCAGGTGTTTGTCGCATGTGGCTTCGATCACGGCAAGTCCCCCTTTCCCTCGGGGTTTCTGATTCCACTGAAATTTCCCACAGTCGTTGCCAATATGTTCTTTCTGCCACTGGGCATCATGCTTGACGCCCATGTGAGTGATTTTCAATCGTTACCGGCGTTAGATTGATTTGCGCACCACTCCCATTTTCAAGCTCACCACCGCCTACTACATCAGAAAGTGGGTTGTCACCCTGACAGGTGAATCTAGTGTCGGTGAAACTGATCCGGCGTGTTCATAGATCTCTGATTCCGGCGTACCTCGGAAACATCATCGGAGCTCTTCTGGTTGCTCTCCCAGCTGTGTATTTCTACCTCGATGACTGGAGAGCAGGAGGATTGCGCAGCGCTGAAGAAGCACGCATCCAGAAGGGCTCGCCTGTTTCCTCGGAGTAAGGTCGACACGCTAGTTGTGCTTTTCGCCCTTGCTTCTTTCCTACCTTGCCAATCGAAGCTGATATACCTAATTTCTGGAGCCGGTGCATGCCATGCCCCATTTTTAATGTAGTTAAGGAAGATACAGCAGGTCCCATTAGTCACGGTGGTGGCAGCTCATACCTTCCTCGATATCCCTTGTATGTGTAGTGATTTTTTGTGTCTACATATCACATAGTTCCTCGTGGACGACGTTGAATATATATTTTGACCATTGACGTCTGTTGTCCCAAAATTGGATGATCAGATGTGATCATTGGCCGACTTGTAAGAGTGTCTGGTCGCTACTGGGTATCGATAAATCGATACAGGAT
The DNA here is from genome assembly GCA_038089275.1 of Pulveroboletus cf. rosaemariae. Classification (NCBI taxonomy): domain Eukaryota; kingdom Fungi; phylum Basidiomycota; class Agaricomycetes; order Boletales; family Boletaceae; genus Pulveroboletus; species Pulveroboletus cf. rosaemariae. Next base: position 41,440 of record JBBPKN010000237.1, on the reverse strand, counting down.
TGGATGTTTCCTCGGCTGGTCTGTTGCATGGCGCACTCCACCCTCGCCTTTGAAAAATGCGTGAGATGGTGTGCGTGGCCGTCTCCATGTTTCAAATAGGCAGCGATCAGCGGAGGGTTTCCTGAAACTACAATGGGGTCGTCGTAGTCTCTACTATACAGATCAGTAAGGAAGAGCGGTGTTGGAGATCAGGCCGGGTAACGTGTACAGACGGACCGCATCCCTACATTTCCATTTTTGGACTACCACCGACCTCGGTAAGCCCACACTCACTACTCACTATAGAGATACTGTACTCACCACATATACAGGCTAATTGCCTACACTAATATTTCGGTAGCCATTCTATCAAGCGGCACACAGTAGGCGATCATATGGGCTTGGTGATGTCGTGCACCATGAACTGGGAGGGAAGTGACTCAAGGGGCCGTGGAAAGGTCATACCTTTTTCTACAGAGGCGACTCCTCGGAACATCGCTTCACGGGTCTACCTTAAACGATCGATTTGACCTGTATAGCACAATTGTCAATTACGGATGGCCCGTTCTAGAGTACTCCAGAATGTGCTCACTGGCCACTTTGGGGGTGAAACATCTGCAGTGTCTGATGACAGAGTAGAATTGCTACTGGTAAAAGAGACGCTGACAGTTTATGCGGGAGGCTGGATTGCTCTCATGACGCTCGGGGTCGAAGAAGTATTCGAGTTCTCACGTTACTCCGGCTCTTACTATGAATACGCGTATGATGTGGTTGTTTTCTAGGTACGATGCGGATGGTATGGACGCAACTGCGGAAGCGTTGCTCCCTTTTGGGGTCGTTGCTTCGATTGCGATTCCGACATTGTACAACATGGTCTCGAACAATTGACATGATTTCAATGCTATAGCCCACTATCATATAGTGTTCTGCAACATGGCGTATGATACGAGAACTATATGAAGAGTAGGGGCGAAATATTTTTGAGCGCTGTGATAGGTGTTAGTGATAGGATAGAGGTTCTCGGGGAGGCACGCGACTGTTATGAGCGAAAAGGGTATGTACAGGTAAGTACGAGTAAGTAGTATGGGAAATAAAGGAGCTCACCTCAGTCGTGTGCGAGACAACGGACTGAGGTGCTCAGGACTAAGGAGGTACATCATATATACTGATATTGATGTATCCAATGTAATGACAGCGTTCGTAGAACTGCCAGACTGAAACATAAAGAAACAAAAGATAATGTACATACGCGAGATGGTAACAAGGGAGTCCTTCGGGACTGAGATGCATCCCGAACATGTGATGCTGCAGTCCGCATGCATACCTACTAGGTACGGTGCATTTCATGTTCCTGGCTGCGCGCGTGCTTGATAATCTAACAGTTAGCATAATATGGCGGTACAACCATGTTTGGAACATGACGAGCGAGGGAACATGACGAGCGAGCGGACGACCAGACTAATACATGATGGGAGACGACGACAAATATCTACGACAGACGGGGCCTATATATACCTAGGAATGGAATGCTACACTACTTATGATGACGAGCGATTAATGGATATAAGGACTCAGTCGCGACGGAGAAACTACTGAGGCTGCTGTGGAAACTAGCAAACGATATTAAAGGAATGCGGAGCTGAATTACGCTAATACTTATGTTGGGTAGGTAACGGGAGATGAGTGCTGTCATAGTGAAACGCAAAGCAGTATGGTATGGTTTCCATACCATAATCAACAGCGATGACGAACGATGACACAGGTGACTCAGTTTTGTGCACCAACAGACCAGGAACAGGGTCGACCACCGTCAACGCCAGTGACACTAACTAACTACCACCAGCTGCTAATTGCTGACCTCGACCGCCATGCGCCTATTCCGGCTCCTATTGTCGCTCCTCCTTCGCATCCTTCGCATCCTCGGTCTCTGCAACGAATAGCGCTCGTACTTCGGATTCGGTTTGCTTCACTTTGGGGATCAATTCTAGTACTTGCACGTAGTGGCCAGTCCCAAATTCGATTGCGCGCAAACAATGTCCCCGTGTTGGGCGACAACCCCACAGAAGGACCTCCGCAATTTCCAGAACCTAGAGAGCTGGAGAAAGAAGTCAGTGGAACTCTTGCGGCTCTGCCCGTGCGGCGCGACTTTCACTGGCGGGATGAGTTACCAATATACCAAGCTCTGACTCCAAGCTATCAGCATAAGCTCGATCCGCATCCTTCGACCCCTGAACGAGGATCACAGCGCTACCACCACAGACTACCTATTAGGTGAAGGTGCCTTGGACTTATTGTATGTGGGTCCCACCCTCACCCGCCATTCCTTCTGGCCCTTAGTCAGAGCCCTGATTCCCTGCCCATCCCACCTGGGCAACGTACAATCTTATCCGCGTAAGGTCACCTTTATCTGAGCCTCCTCCACTTATTGGTGACACTTAACAGACTACCGCGACTTCCAGATGGCTGGACTCGGCATGTCCACCCCGAAGGAAATGTTCTCTTTTATCACCAAGGATTAGTGTGTTTCGTTTCTGTGTGCACTGCATCACGGCCGTGAACACCTTTCTAGCGTATCTTCACAGAAAGCAACATAATCCATTACGAAATGGAAATCCTTTCTTACGCCACCACACTCATCCAACAGGCGATTGAAACAGACGGCGTTATCATGGATGAGCTCACGGAAGTTGTCCTGAATGTGGATGGTGATCAGTGTTGGCAATATTACTTTGTGGATCACAGAAATCGCCTTCTCTTCTGGGTTCATCCAGTGGAACCACAGACGGACCTCGGTACCGACTTGCACGGGATAACTGGATATAGCCATATCAGTATGTTTGATGTGTCACTATTATCTTTCACTGACATGTATTGGTTTGAGGATACTTGGTCGAAACCCATTACTGGTGTGCCTTTTTCTGATGGTCCTTGAGGCATGTTTGGACTCGTTGCGTTCTATCTCGACACTGACTCTAACTCAAGTTTATCGTATATAACATGGAATCTAGGTCGCATTGCGAATACTACCCACACAATCGTACCCTCCCGAGAAGTATCTTTGAAGAGCTTAGAGGGATGCTTAACTATGCCAGAACGGGTGATATCCCTCTTGTGGAATTGCCACGTAGTTCTTATCGGGATACCAGATGCTATGACCGCTGATTTTTCCACGAGTCCGTTCGCACAAGATGAACTTGTTGCAATCTCGGATATCGTGAACTCACTCAAAGGTACATCCTTCTATCCCTTGTCTTACCTTTATCTCGCTGAACATTGGTGAAGATGACGAGAGTTTTGATTTATACAGTGTCTGGGTCACTGGTGCGGTTATGTCACACTACGTCACGAAATAGTGTTGATACCACACGAAGCACGGCTAATGTCGTTTTTCAGTGGGTGTCATTGGATCAGACGGATCATCTACTTTTCTGAACCTAGCATTAGCTGAAAATAAGTTCTCTAACTTTTGTGGTCAGCAATGTGCACGTTTGAACGCAGATACACCGCTATTCGGGCAAGAAACTTGGAATCGTAGCAATATGTTCAAAATAGTTAACCTGTTTCTATTTGGATCAGTGAGCGAACATGCTGTTCGTTTGAGACGGCTCTGGGTCGATGGGAATATTATTCAAACTCGTTGGAAGGATTTCGTCAACAGTCTCACGAATGAGTTGAGCTGGTATACCATCTTTGTGAGTCTTGTCCACTTCCTGTGCCAGCTACCTTACGTTTCGTAGTCCACAGTGATGCTTACCGTGAACTTCAGTTTTCTCTCTGTTCCTGGCGTTGTCAACACAAATTCCTCCGCGAGTGCGATCGAAATCATCATCTATTGCTCGGTTGTTTCAACCCTGGGGTCCATACTATTCTCCATTGCCTTAAAGAATGTGTACAGTGACCCAGGATTTATGGCTGCCTTTACTGCGGTGTGTTCCTATCGGGGATGCGAAGTATTCTCGTTGTGCTCACGTTGTTGATGACAGTCAGAGGTTCCAAGAAGGCTCAGTCGAACGAATTCAGGAATGGCGTGCCTTGCAATCATGCACAGTCTTCCGATTGCCTGCCTCATGTGGTCGTACGTTGTTTCACTATCTACGGACAATTCACTTACATGCCTCTAGAATTGTACTCTTCGCCGCAGCCCTCGCTCTACAGATTTTCCTTCCAAAAGGACTCTACACTATTGTGGCTCTAAGCGTCGAATGTGGCATTCTCGTGCTATTTAGCGTTGTGACCCTCGTTGTGGTGTGGTTGCACTCAAAGAACAACTTCTAATTGAATGCCTCTCCGGAACTTGACTCGCTTACAGTGCCATGGGACATTGAGTAGGGCCACTAGAGGTGATGCTCACTTTGCAGTTGACTCATTCGTGGATTTGGAAGTATGAGTAGAAGTGTAGCCCTGCTTCCAATCCCCCCTCCAACATCTGATATTCTTTCTCCTTTTTTCTCTTGTTATTATCCAATAGGATAAAGCCCTATGCTAGACAGTACATATGTTTGTAATGGGTAGCATAGTAGGGTATATGTAGTGTATATGGTATCTGTGTAAGGTCAAGGTTGGATTTTTATAGGGCAAGTGTGTTGTAAGCTATATTATATTATTTTGAAATTATATACCTTAATATGGGATAATGGTGATATAGTACATGTAGACAGCCTGTTGCTTAAATGTAGCTAAGGATAGCTTTGTTGGAATTTGTTGATTACCTATGCTCTACTGCTTACATAAGCTAATAGCTACATCAGCCAAATAATTACTGTTATGAACTAACACTACTTAACTAAGGTTTATTTTTCATTTTTATCTAAAGCTAAGTTATCTTTTCTAGTTAGCACTTCTCTAGCCTTTTTTTCTATGCCCTATTCCTTTATTTAGTGTTATTTAGCTACCTCATGTATGTCTTATGGCCTAGTCCATGTATATTAGCTAACAATATATAGTGGCTCAAAAAACTGTTCCAATATTTGCATGTTTTGCACTAAATGCAATGGCTATCAATAACTACTAATTATCATGCTAGGCTATGAGTGTATGAAATGCAGTACTTGCTCTTGACTTTCTATTGATCCAATGATCAAAGCATTTGATTATGTTTTGATAATATGGCAACCATATCAAAATGACAACTCATTGAGACAGTTTTTTGACTTTAAATAGAATATGATATTTAGTATCTGGTATGACCTCCCTTGGCTTTGATAACTGCTTGAATCCTTCTAGGCATGCTTTCTATTCATTTTTGACACTTCTTTACAGAAATCCTTTTCCACTCTACCACCACTCTATTCCATAATTGATGAACTCCTGTAGATACCCTCTTATAACCTGAAAGGCATCTTTTCAAATGACCTCAAGTGTGTTCAATAGGATTAAGGTCTGGAGATTGAGCAGGTCAATCCAGAAGCTTGATATCTTGCTTCTTAAACCAGATTTGAGCTCTTCTAGAGATATGATTGAGATTATTATCTTATTGAAAGATAATTTCATCTGAAGGAATTCCAGAATTCTCCATGCTCTGCAACAATTCTTCCTTCAAAATTGCCATATACTGTTCAGCATCCATTCTTCCCTTAACCTTACTCAAAAATCCCACACCATTCCATCCAATACAGCCCCATACCATAAGTAATTCTCCTTCAAACTTGACTGTACCTTTGATCTCCTTAGAACTTATTCCCTCTCCCTTTTCCAGTTCTCCACAGTCCAATGCTGGTACTTTAGAGCAAAGACCAACCTGCTTTTTCTATGGATAGCAGAGAAAAAAGGGTTTTTCTTCTTTACCACAGCTTTTAGAGAAGCTTCCTTGAGGATATTCCTGACTGTTTGTGGGCAGACAGGAGTGTTGACAATAGAATTGATGAAATGAGTGGCCTGAACTGCATTACTGGCCTTTCCAGTAAGAATTTGTTAAACAATAGCATGCTTGTTAATAGGAGAAAGTTTTAAAGGATAACCACCATGATGATTTTCCTTCTCTGGTTGGATTTTCTAAAGAATCCTAGCCATAGTAGACTTCCCTAGACCAGTTTGAGATGAAATTTTCCTATAGGAAAGATTAAGAGAGGCAAGAGAGATAATATTATCTTTTTAAGCAGCAAAAAGATGTTTTATAATGAAAATGAGGGAATTTATTTGTAATGGTAGGATTTATATATGCTGCAGGCTAATTAGTGACATAAGAGTGACATAATATATTACTTATCTAAGATATATAATGATCTTACAGCACTTTAGAGTTCAATATATGTAATGGGAATTCAAAGTCAAAAAACTGTTCCAATGAGTTGTCATTTTGATATAGTTGCCATGTTATCAAAACATAATCAAATGCTTTAATCATTGGACCAATAGAAAGCCAAGAGCAAGTACTGCATTTTATACACTTATAGCCTAGCATAATAATTAGTAGTTATTGATAGCCATTGCATTTAGTGAAAAACATGCAAACATTGGGACAGTTTTTTGAGCCACTGTAAATACACCCATTTTTTAGAATTCTCTTGCCCTTTTTATCAGAAGTTAGCAGATAGTTCTACTTAAGCTAATAAGTCTATCTTCAAGTCCTTCTATAGATAACCTCTTCAGTTGTTCTCTTATCTAGCCTTATAGGGTTAGATTTTCCTTCCAGTGTTTCTTCTTGTTATAACTACAACATACTCTAAGAGTACTTCAGATAACTTTGAAGGAGTTGGTTAAACAGGGCTTGGCTTACCTTATATAATATATATACAAGAACAAACCCTAGAATATAATCAAGTTGATATTCAGAGTTCTCTGTCTAGATTTGAGTTATGTTTATGGGTTGAATCTAGCATCTTAGATAATGGTACCTCCTGATTTAATCTCCGATGAATCTAATCTTAATCCAGATAAGATCTCTTTAGCCTTATGGCTGAAGGTATGATTTAATTTCCATTAACCCTGAACCCTGACACTTTTATTCCTTATAGTCTCTTCATACATTCCTTACCTGCATGGCCTGCTTGATTATATTCTCAGTCAGCATACTCTATGTCTTATTTCTTATTTAGTATTCCCCTTCACCCCAGAGATGGTCCATGCTCAGCTAGGATAGGTATAAATACATAGTGAGATTTAGTACAAGACCCAGCCTTAATTACTTGTATTCTTGTATCTTTATTCTTATTTCTAGTTAGCTCTTGTCAATACAAGGACTTTCTCTGAATACTAGTGTGATGGCTTCTTAGGCCTTGCTAACCTGTGTACTTTGTCCTCTATCATTTATTCAATCTGAGTCCAACAATGAATCTGCTTGTGCCCTTTCAAGGCAGGCTAGTTAGAGTTAGAAAGTATCATATAATGTCTGACACCATAATACTTGGTTAAGGCTACTCATACTTGACTAGGTGTGATGTGTTTGACTATGCTGAGCCTATTGACTATGTCTTAGTGGATTAGATAAAGAAAGAATTTATACTACCAGCAATTTGAAATCATTCCATTTTGTTCATTTCATATCTGACTTTGACTTTGGGACCTGAGCAAGTCCTTAAAAGATTTTGGTCTATCTAGAGTCATTAGAGAGCTAAGCAACTTTTTGTAAAATATTCTAGAGTATTTAACTTTATTAGAATCTGGGCATATCTTGAAACTGTCTATTTATTTTCTTAGATCTAGGGATATTACAGTGGTGATATGGTGCTTTACACAGATGAGCCAATAACCCTAACCCAATATGGACCTTGGAATTATGCCAATGTCAATGTTGGTTTCAAGTGAAGAATAAGAGGTAAGATAATATATGCCTGACCCTAAATATGGCACAGGACTTGAGAGGGAAGAATACTCAGAGTAGCTAGGTCTAAGGAGCAAAAGGAGAACACTGGATGCTTATTGAGATAACTAGGTATTTAAACAAACAAGTGTTTAAAGCTGGGGAGCTAAGAGCTACATAATTGGCCTATTTATACTATCTAGGGTGGTATACAGACCACCAAGCATTTCAGGGATAAATACTAAAAAGGTAACTGGGCATAGGGCAAGAGTAGAGAGTATAACTAAGTGGCCATATATATCAAGGGTCTAAATGGAAGAAAAGTAATAGAATAAAAGAAAAGACTTTAGAGTTAACAGATATAAAGACAGCACTTTGGCCTTGAGGCTAAGGAGATCCCATCTGGATCTCTGCCACAGATTAGATATCATCTAGATTAGATTGGAAGATATCATTATCTAAGAATGCTACTAATCCTGTGCTAACCCTTTAGTCAAGAAATACTCTAAATAAAACTAATCATAGCCTAGAGTTTGGCTCAATCTGGCATAGGAGTCTCATGATCACATGATGAACATGTAACTCTTGTGCATCCAAACTGCTTATTTATAACAAGGAAATATCTTGGGTCAACTATCATATGGATGCAAGTCCTTTGGCCTCTGTGATTCACATTGGTATCATCTAGCATCATCTTTTTCTTGCTGCTATTTGTGGGTATTGTACAACCCTCATCTTGAAATTGAATTTGCCAATTCATTATAAAGCAAGTTCATCATAGATTGTCATTATTTATTAATCAGTTCAAGATTAGTACTGTGGGTAAAATGCTTAGTTGCAAACTAGAAGCCTCAGAAAAGTCAAGTTCATTCAGTTGTGGGTATTTGCTGCAAATCCTCTACTTTACATATTATTATATATGAAATTAGAAACTGGAGAGCACAAAGATTGAAACCATTGCCTAACTCAGAAGTTATTTATTAGATTACAATTTTAAAAAGTACTGAAAACATGAAGGCTTAGTTGCAGACTAGATCATCTAGGGAAAAGTAGAAGAAAGTCATTTCATTTATTTTAAACTGTGGGCCAACTTTAACAAAGTTGTTGATTTGAAGATTGCATTTTATTGGCCAGTTTATCAAGCTGATATAAGAAAGATTTGAAGATGAAATGAAAGCTAATTGGAAATTTTGATGAAGAAAATTGAAGTCACATTTAGAGCTCTGAGATAATTTCAAGAATAATCTGATTGGTGGAAATTTTGTTTTAAGATTGAGTCTACAATGACTATAAATGAAGAATTATTTGAGAACCAAGTTAAGAACAAGATTGGAAAATTGATAATCATGACCAGAGAAGACATCTAGCTATCTGGAAGGATATGTGAAGGTTTACTCTGATTTAGTTCAACATTAACACTTGGTTGCTAAAGAAAAATAGTCTGAAATTGACTATAAACTATTATGGTCCACAATGACATTAAACTAGAAGGTTTTTTGAGTAAGCAAACTCAGATGAAAGTTGAGGGTACATCTAGACCCTTGATAAGTAGAAAGGAAGTAGCTGAAAGATTAAGAAAGTCTTTGAGTATGTAGATAAAAGTAGGAAGTTTATTCTCTTACATGAGTAAATGCAGAAAGAAACAAGTACTGTGGAAGAAAATTCTGGAAGATTCTGAGAAGATTGATGATAATGATTCACTATTAGGATAGGAAGGAGTTGATAAAGTTAGTTGAAGATCCAAGTTCTGAAGAGAAAATGAGATTTGAAGGTTTACTCTCAGAGTTCAAAGAAGTTTTTATTTGTAAGAGTCTGTAATGACTTAAAACTATCAGAGCAGCAAGATTAAGTGTTGAAGAACATTATTCAAAGATTTCTAGTAGAAAATTTGGGTGATTTAGTCCATTGTTCAACCATATGAAAATTAATCAAGAAGTCTATTTGCTAGAAGATATCTGCAAGGAAGAAGAAATTTAAACCAATACTTGATTAATCTATTATGAATTAATTAAGGAAATTGCTGGAGATAAACTAAAGGTTAAAAGTACTCAAGAGGTCTTATCAGAGTTGACAAGTATTTGCCATGAACATAAAGAGAAGTAATAGAAGAAAGTCTTTTCAAAAAAACAGAGCAATATCAAATGAAAGGAGAATTCATTCTCTGAGTAAAAAGTGTTACAAGGTAGTTTAGAAGAATCTGAAATGATTTAAAACTATCAGAGGCAGTTCTACTTCTGTGTTATCAAAAGTAATTTTCAGGAAGAAAGTTGGCAAGTATGAGTTAAAGAAGAAAATCACAGCACCATTTGTTACACTAGGCCCAGGTAGGAACTAGTGTAGACCTTGCTGGTGAGGATAAAGGTAGGCTATATGAAGTGTAAGCCTCAAGGATAAGTAAATAAGTAATGGACACAGGGCTGTGCTTCAAGTTAGATGCTAGAATAACTAGGGCTTTAGACTAGAGACTACCAGGACAGAACTAAGATGAATTCCAGGTACTAGATATGAGGACAGGAGATATATGAAAAATCACAAGGTAGAAGTAGCATAAGGAAAAAGAAGTGAAATGCAACTTTCTGATGTATTGAGCTAAAACCTAATATCTGACCTTGATGTGTGCTGACTAATTCCTGAGTAGTGTCTTTGAACTTAGAGACACAAGAACTAGGCAAAAGAGTAAGGAAAAAGAGTAAGAGCCAAGGAACTTGTAGAACTGAAGGTTCAAGTGCACAAGATTGAAAGAATCCAGACTTGAGCTGACCTTCTTTTATATTGCTATAGTATGTGCACAGACCATGTAAAATGATGCTGGCCCTAAAGTATTGTACAGTAAGCCAATCAATAGCAGAAAAAGAGTGGGGATCTAGAAATACAGCAGGAAACAATGAGACATGACATTAGAGTCTAGATTACTCTAGACTTATGAGACATGTAAAGAAGTGAAAAGGTAAAGAGATAAAAGTGTGAAATGGGTGAAAGTGTGAAATGTGAAGATGTGAAATGATCACATGATGTGACAATGTGAAGAGCTACAGTTGTGAGAAGAAAATGCCAAAAAAGTAAAAAATGAAAAAGTACATTATAACAAGGAGACTCAAAGTATGCTACTTTATAATACAACTAATAGAGTTTGAGCAGTGACAACTATAGTAATCATGCTAATGAATGATGAGTAAGTTATCTGTGTGGAAACAGATGGAAAGAGATAGAATGATTATGAGTTAGCTAATTTGAAAGATAGAATACCTGGGCAAAGAGTGTAACAAGGAAGCAGTCTGGATTAGGCCAGAGCACAAGAAGAATGGAAGTCTAGAGTAAAGAAATGAACAAGAAAGCATCTGAAATGTGTGAAGAGCAGAAGTTAGGACAGGAGAAAGCAAGATAAGGAAAGAAAAGAGGAAATCATAGCATTATTCCCCTGCTAGGGGTAAAGAACCCTCTGAAACCTCAAAAGACATCATAGAAGGGGCCAGGGGAGCCAGTGATGTTGGCCCAGCCAACTTTGTCAATGACATTATTGTGAAAGTCATCATTAGTGTGATAGAAGGTAAAGGGGATGACAGGGCCACAAGAGGGCAGTGATAAGACCCCTGGAAGTGGCATGAGCTGTGGAAATGTCAGAAGGAGTAAGAGGATCCACAAGAAAAGGTGCAGGAGGAGCTGCAGAAGGAAGAGAATACTGAGGAGAAAATAAGGGGGTTAGTAACATGGTGCTGAGCTGGGCAATTAGCTTGAGTATGGCCAGGGTGCCAGTAGAGGCAGTAGGGGCATTGATAGAAGGGGCAATTAATACAGACATGTTCCAGGCAGTGGCAGTGGAAGCAAGATTTGTGAAAGCAAGAGTAAGAAGAGAAAAGGCAACCATTGCCATGAAGGCTGGTCCACTGTGCTTTGGCACATTCAAGTGCCACCAACTTATCATTATCAAGGGGGAAGAAAGAGGCTGAAGAAGTAGAGGAAGAATATCTGTGAGTGGAAGCAAGTTTACACATATAGTGGTTGAGATTGGTAAGGAATTCTCCAAACTCCAACTAATAGGCCAAGATTTCAATGTTGGAAAGAAGTTCTCAATGAATGAAAGTGGTAAGTGCTTGTGCAAGGGAGATACAAGCATGGGGGATATGGATGAGAGCAGTGGTGAGAAGGAAAAGACAGAAGAGCTGCATATAAATCTGATAAATTGCCCAGAGGGGCAAGAACATGTCCAAGTGGGATCCAATGGGAATGGCAAGGCATGAATCCATGACAAAGGTAAGGACATTGTGGGAATAGTCCTGAATAGGGGCTCCCAGGCTAAGGGCATGAGTGGACAGTGGAGGATTAACACTAAGTATATCAGTGGAGGCAGTATCAGTGACAGAAGGGGGGACTGGGATAGGTGCAACAATGGCTGAACAGTAATAGCAGGAAGAGAGGCTATGAAATCCTCTGAAGGAAGATCAGAGGCAAGCAAAGAAAGGGGAGAAGAAAAATGTATATCAGTAAAACTAGTACTAGTGGAAGAGAAGATCAAGGACAGCTCAACAGGAACTTTCTGTGCTTTGGGGAGTTGGGATGATAAGGCTGGTGACATGTCAAGGGGAGTGTTGCATAAATGGAAGCCTTGGCTGATGGTGAAAGTCATGGCTATTTGTGAGGGTAATTGATTTTCTTAGTGGTAGAGTAAGGGTAAGAGGCAACTAAGGGAAAATAATGAGGGTAAAGGAGTTTATACTTATCCAGGGTGGACTAGGAATGTTTCAAGTTCCATTTGGGTTTTCATAAGTTATCTTCTGCTAAGTACCCTTTCCAACAGATTAGAAACTGGCAGTTGCCAGAGAAGCTACAATATTTTAATATTCACTCTATCTTATATTCCTCTTTACCTTCTATAAGATCTGGAGGAGGAGTGAGGAAATTCTTTCCATGTATGTCATTTTCATGATAGGGCAATAACAGTGATACATGGAATATGGAGTAAATCTTCCAGGTGGCAGAAAGATGGAGATAATAGGTAATGGGGGATAGGACTTTGGTAATGATAAAGGGTCCTTTTCTTTTTGGTGAGAGTTTCAAATGAATGATAGCCCATTTCAAATTACAGGCTTCCAACCACACCTTATTCCCCTTGGTGAATAGGGAGAAGGTAAAATGGATATGAGATGCCATGGTCTGGCATGTGAGATCATATGCAATAAGGGCTTTGTTGCAAGCTGTGAGGAGTGCCTTTGTATACTCAGCAATATGAGGCATCAGGGATTCCTCTATAATAGAGGAAAGGGCACAAGATTTATACTCCATCATAAGGTAGAATGGAGACTGTCCAGTGACAGAATGGGGGTGGCAATTGTGGACAAACTTGACATGGGTGATAGAATCAGTCCATCTGGTGGAGTTAGATCTACAGTAAATGCAGAGGTAAGTCTCAAGTTCCTGATTAACTGTTAAAACTTATACCAGTATGAATATACTTTTAAAACCCATCTGAGTACAGATATACTGTTAAAACCAGTTTCTTCCTGAATGAAGCTTTTGATACTGAAGAAAGGTCATAACTCTGGAGGACTCCAGAGGAATCTAGAAAGGGTTTCATTGATTGAACAGAACTTGGCTTTATCTTATGTGGTGCATTCTTGCACTTTCCAATGTCCTGATTTACATAGATGTTGGAGGTGGAGAAAAGGACTATCTCAGTGCTCAACAGAAGGGATAGGCAGGACAAGGAGTATTAAGCCTAGTCATGGAGGTATGTCATATCCTGTACCTCTGATCTAATTCTGACCCCATCCTGACCTGGCTTATAACTGGTCCTTATATCCAGTAAGCTACTCTAGCCCTCTGACTCCCCTCCAGGTAACTCTGGCCCTCTATTACCATTCCAGTCCACATCAGCTATGCATGTATGCTTTCTGCCCCTTCATTGATATATACTCCCCTGGCCCTTTACTCCCACTCCACCCCATTCTGTTTTTAGTTCTATTTCAGTTCCAGTTAAATATTACCTTAGTTCAATTTTGTTGTCTCTGAACCATTCCAGTATAACTCCATTACTGTTCCTGCTCTTAGTTACTGTTACCATCATTGTTACTATTTCTATTCCACTCCTGTTCCTTGCTCTCCCTTGTTTTATCCTGTTACCCTTCAGTTTCAGTCTGACATAATTGGACATTATCTTCCCTGACATCTCCATTTGTTTCTTAGATATTTAGACATCTGCTTTGCTTCTAAGTTTGCACCTGTCTTACTTTGCTATACTCCTAGATAGTTCTGCCTCTCTGAGATATAAGTACTATAGTTTTGTATCTTGTACCTTAGTACAAATATCAACATAAACACTCCCTTGTCTTTGTCCTCACTCTGCTCAAGTCCTTGGGCTCACTCTAACCCTCTGGGTTACTCTGGAAAACCTCTGGAACCAAGTGATATTCTTGAAGGAGTTGTAAGGTCCCACTCCCATGACTAGACTTGATACTTCTTGTCCTGCCTGTCCCTCCTGTTAAGCACTGAGATAGTCCTCTTCTTCACCTCTGACATCTATGTAAATTGGGACATTGGAAAGTGCAAGGGTGCATCACATAAGGTGAATCCAAGTCCTGTTCAACCATTGAAACCCTTCCTAGATTCCTCCAGAGTCCTCCAGAGCCCTCTGGAGTTATGACCTTCCTTCAGTGTCAAGAGCTTCATTCAGGAAGAAACTGGTTTTAACAGAGACAGAAAGAGGTGGAGATGCCCAGAGAGGGCAAGAAACTTTGGGTGTGTGAGATAAAACACAGTGAGTGCATTGAAGTGCAGAGAAAGAGAGGTGGTGCTTCTAAAGCCTGGTTGGTCAGAAAGGTGGGTATACTTCAAAACTGTGAGGATAAGGAAACAGGTGGCAGGAATGCCAGGGGGTGAAGAAGAATAAAGGGTCAAATGCTACAAGTTCAGAGAAGGTCAGAGGCAGATGAAGGTGTCTTCCTGGTAGGCATATCAACAGATGAAACTAGCCTGCTACAGAGAGCAGAGCAATACAGAGACAACTGCACATGTAGACAATAGAGTTGTAACTACCAGATAATAATGAAAGAACTGTGGTTCAGATTCAGGGTTAGCTGAGACTGGAGTGGCATGGAGCTATGGGGTATGTGTGAGGTGCTGGCATGTGTTATTTAGTGAACAGATAAGGTACTACTCAATACCCAGAGTCAATAAAACACAGTGGGTAAGTTATTGGTGTTCTAGAATCAGTGAATATAAACCATCCAGCAGAGAGTGATGCTAGGCATTGACAGAGTAAATCCAACAGTCTTTGTAGGGTATGTGGAGATCCAATAGCTTGAGCAGAAGAGGTGAAAATAAAGGAAAAGGAAAAGCATTGAAAAGAAGTGGGAATGGGTAGAAGGGGGTCAGAGTGTTGGGGCTTTCAAATTCTAAATAGAACAAGGTACCCAATGAGGGATCATAATGATTGAAAGTGCATGAAAGTGTGGTGCCAGAGGTTGGAGAGACAAGAGGTTCAGATTTAATAGACTTGTCATACTTGGAAAGCTAGGTCTCAAAAGGCTAGGACTGATGGCCAGAAATGGGTTGCCTAGGAGTAGAAAACAGATATGAGAGGGTGATGACAGCCTATTGATAATCCTGGAGTGACTTGTCAAGAAAGGGGCCATAAAACAGCTAGGAAGATGCTTAGACTGTGAAGGCAAGATCTAGGCATAAGCAGGTGTTCAGAATGGTCCAGAGTAATATGGAGTGGTTTTCCATCAAGGATTACCAGATGACAACAAAGTGTCAGAGGATCAGAGTCAGCTGCCAGAAAGAAATGGGGAAAAATGAAGGGAGTGGTGCTCATGGGTAGGCAATCATAACCTACTGCATTTGAGTGTTACAGTGTTGGTTTCTAAATAACTCATCCTAACCCTAAAGAGTCTACCTTGAGAGAGAGCATCAGTTTCAGTGTCAGATTCAGATTGAATAGAGAGAACAGTATGGACTCAGGGTAGCAAAGCCTAAGGAGCCATTGCACTAGTTAGGACCAAAGGATAGCCTATATTAAAAAGCAACACCTAAAAGATAATATACAAGATAAACAAGTGGTTAAGGCTAGGGAGCCTTAACATAGAAACTACTCAACTACTTATACTAATTCCAGATGTGCACAGACCACCAGTGGCTTTAGCACAAATACTAAATATGGAAATAGGGCATAGGGCAAGGGTAAAGAGTATGACCAAATGAGCCATGCAGATAAGGAGTATATCAGGAAGAGGCTATGTAGAATGAAAGGTCAGGGTCCAAGGTTAGCAGAGATTAAACCATATCCTCAGCCATAAGGCTAAAGAGATCCCATCTAGAGATCTGCCATGATTGCATCTGACTCTCATCTGGATCAAGATCAGATTTATCAGAGATACAGATCAGAAGATCAATCTGTTATCTAAGATACTAGATTCAACCATAAGCATTGCCCAAACCCCAAAGGAACTCTAAAAGAACAACTTAACCATATCCTAGGGTTTATTCCTTGTTTGGCATATAAGTCTCATGGTCACATGCTTGTCATGTGACTTTTCTGCTAGCAAGCTGTTTACTTGTAACATTAAGGGTCCATAAGGACTGGTGATGCTGTATAATAGTAGAGAGTCATAGCTGCTCTGGAGAGCCTGGAATCAGGAATAGGGAAATGCCAGGGTCAGGAGTCAGAAGTTGAATCTAGGCACATGTATCCTGAGCAACTGGGGCCAGTGACTGATGTTGTAGAACATCAAAGTAGTTCAGAGAGGCTTGGAAGATCAGAGGTAATAAGGGGCTTGCATCATATAAAGAATAGATCAACTTAGGAATCAGGTGCCCAGAAGAGCATAAAGCTATAATGGGATCATTGGTGATTATAGCCTAACAGATAGCATAAGGGATGGGTTGAAGTTCCAGAGATCTTAGAGGGCTCACCTATAAGTATGCCAAGCATGCAGATGGTTTGGAGTTGAGTATTGAGAGATAGTCTAGGCTGATTCTGAAGTAAAGGCTTGGAGAAGTGCAAGTAAGAGTACAAATATACTATTAAAACATATATGGAGTACAAGTATACTGTTAAAAACATATATCAATTTCCTTCCTGAATAAAACCCTTATGGCTAGAGGGTAAAGGTCAGGTTCCAGCACCTTAGTGGTGTACAAACCTGAGGAAAGGTCATCTTCCAGAAACTCCAGGGATGTTTGAAGACATTCAAAGGGATTTGGGAAGGATTAGTTGATCAGACAGGACTTGGCTTCACCTTATGTGATGTGTCCTTGCATTTTCTGGTGTCCTGATTTACATAAATGTTGGAGGTAAGGAAAAGGGCTATCTCAGTGCTCAACAAGATGAATGGGCAAGACAAGGAGAGTTGAGCCTAGTTATGGAGATGGGACCCTATAATTCCTTCAAGGATATTATTTGGCCCTGAAGGTGCTCTGAAGTAACCTAGAGGGTCAGAGTGAGCCTAAGGGCTTGATCAGAGTGAGGATAATAACAAGGGGGTGTTTATATTAATATTCATACTGAGGTACAAGATACAGGACTACAGTACTTATATTTTAGAGAGGCAGAACTATCTAGGAGTGTAGCAAAGTGAGACAGGTGCAAATTCAGAAGTGAAGCAGATATCTAGATATCTAAGAAACAAATGAAGATATCAGGGGAGATAATGTACAATCATGTCAGACTAAAACTGAAGGATGATAGGATGAAACAAGGGGGAACAGGAATAGAAACAGAACAGGAATAGTAACTATAATAGTAATAGTGACTAAGAGTGGGAATAGTAATGAAGTTATACTGGAATGGTTCAGAAAAGACAAAATGGAACTGAGGTAGTATTTCACTGGAACAGAGATGGAAATAGAAACTGTTAAAACTTTTATCCCAATAAAAGGAGACTGTTAAAACCTATACCAAGATGGGTATACTTTTAATCAGTTCCTTTTTGAATAAAACCCTTAATGCTGAAGGAAGGTCAGAACTCCAGAGGACTCCAGAGGGCTCTGGGGGAATCTAGGAAGGGTTTCAATGGTTGAACAGGACTTGGCTTCACCTTATGTGGTGTGCCCTTGCACTTTCCAGTGTTTCAATTTACATAGATGTCAGAGGTGGGTAAGAAGGCTATCTCTATGCTCAACAGAAGGGACAGGCAGGACAAGGAGAGTCAAGCCTAGTCATAAAGGTAAGACCTTGTGACTCCTTCAAGGATATTGCTTGGCCTCAGAGGTACTCCAGAGTAATCTGGAGGTTCAGAGTAAGCTCAAGGGCTTAAGCAGAGTAAGGACAAAGACAAGGGGGTTTTGTTGTTTTTGTTGATATTCATACTGAGGTATAAGATACAAAACTACAGTACTTATACCTCAGAGAGGCAGAACTATCTAGGAGTGTAACAAAGTGAGACAAGTGCAAACTCAGAAGCAAAGCAGATGTCTAAATATCTAAGAAACAAATGGAGATGTTAGGGAAGACAATGTTCAATCATGTCAGACTGAAACTAAAGGGTGACAGGATGAAACAGGGGAAAGCAAGGAACAGGAATGGAACAGAAATAGTGACAATGATAATAATGGTAACTGAGACTGGGAATGGTAATGGAGTTATACCAGGACATTCTGAAGATGATGAAGGGAAACTAGGGTAGTACTTGACTAGAGCAGAGATAGAATAGGAATGGAATGGTGGAGTGGGAGCAGAAGCCCAGGGAAGTGTATAATGTTGAGGGGCAGAAAGCATATGTGTGTAGCTGGGGAAGACTGGAATGGTGACAGAGGGCCAGAGTTGCCTGGAGGGAAGTCAGAGGGCTAGAGTAGCTTACTAGGTGTGAAGACCAATTGTAAGCCAGGTCAGAATGGGGTTGGAATTGGGTCAGAGGTCCAGAATATAACAGAAACAGAATAAGGTAGAGCAGAAGTGGAGGCTGGAAAAGTGTAAGGATGGAAGGCAGAAAGCATACATGCATAGTTGGTGTGAAATGGAATGGTGATGGAGGGCTGGAGTTTCCTGGAGGAGATTCAGAGGGCTAGATTGGCTTACTGGATATGGGGACCAGTTGTAAACTGGATTGAGATTGGGTCAGAGGTACAGGAAATGACAATACCACCTTTACCATATTCTTACCCATGAACAAGTCAATCAAAGAAATTGTTAAAGATAACCTCAAACTCCTTGTTCTCAGCATTGGAACAATATCCCTCAATATCTCCATCAAAGGCTGCACTGATTGTACCATCAAACTTCTAAATGTAAGCTACTACTTCAATGCCTGTGACAATCTCATTTCAGAGAGCCAAATTAACCATAAGGGATTTGAGATTATCAAATATGGCAGTCATGTTATTATCAAAAAGCCTAATGGCAAAACCTTACTTGAAGGCTGACTACATGGTAATCTCTATAAAATTCATGGCTCCATTATTCCACCCTTATTCAGATCTGCCATTACCTTTACTGCCTGTATCTTACCTAACCTTGATCTCTGGCATGCTCACTTTAGCCACATTAACCTCAAGTTCCTTTACTATTTTGACTGCCACAATCTTATAACCTGCATGAACCTCCATGGAAAAGAAGAGCTTAGCCCCTGCAATGGATATGTCAAGGATAAACACCACTTAGCCCTATTTTCAACTAACTTCTATAATCAAGCAATGAAAATAACTGAATATCTCCACATAAATCTACAAGACCCATTCAATACCTCTATCCTAGAGTTCAATTATGTGCTCAGTATTATTAATGACCACAGTTGAAAGGGATGGAAAGAGTTTTTGAGGCACAAGGATAATGCTGTGGATATAATCAAGGTTCTTATTAAATATTTTGAAACATATACTGAATTTTGTATTAAGATAATCAGATTTAACCACAGCAGAAAAGTCCTCAACTTCCAACTCCAGTCCTTTCTTTACCAGAAGAGCATCACACATAAACTATCTGCCCCATATATACCACAACAAAACAGCAGCACTGAATACTTTAACTGGACCACTTACAAAAGTGCTCTTATTATTCTCAAGAATGCTGAAATGCCCAGAGGCTTCTGGCCCAAGGCATACAAATATGCCATCTATGTTCAGAACTGTAGCCTCACAAAAGCTCTAACATGTACAATGCCAAATAAAGCCTCCTATATGTCATATCCTGTGCCAATGAGTTAACTCTGCTCTGTCTCCAGTGCAACTCTGGTTGCTTTCATGCTTTAAGCTATGTATTTCCTGGTTTCCTTTACCTCTGTCCCTTTCTATCTAATGTTGATTACAACTTTACCTATGTTAACTCCATACCATTCCAATACAACTCTGTAGTTTCTTCAATCTCACTTCCTGTTCTTGTTTCTTTCTTCCTCACCTCTTCCTGTTATCCTTTAGTTTCAGTTTGACATTATTCAATGTTGTCTTCCCTGATATCTCCATTTATATCCAGAATGCATTGGCACCTGCTTTGCCTATGAGACAACTTCTTTTGCATCTCCATTCCTCCCTTAGATAATCCACTTCTCCAAGGTATAAGTATGGTAGTTCTGTATCTTGTACCTTAGTTTGAATATTGACATTAACAACCCCATTGCCTCTGACAATTCATGCTTGATGCCATTCTCCCTACCCCTTAGCCTGCCATCCTCCTTTCCTCTAGAGTCTGGCACTTTCTCTGACCCTTTGACCAATCTCTGACATACCTCCAACCCCTTTGCAAATTGGGGCACCCAGTACTAGCATAAGGGTGCACCACATATGGTGAAGCTAAGCCCCATTTCACTTTGGAGATCCCAGAGAATCTTCCAGAGTACCCTGGTAGTTATAACAGTATATTCAAACTCCCACTTGCACTTGTACTGCTATCATGTCTATCTGTGTAACTAGAGCTCACTCTTGTGCTATCCTTAATCAGTTCAAGAGTTTCTCTGCCCACTGCACCCCAGGCTCAGCATCACAGGCTTCTACTTCTTCTTACTTTTCCACACCTATCACTTCAGATGACAAAGTCCCTGATGGTTTCAAGGTTCCCCAACCTTCTCACATCCCTGACAATCATGGTGCCCATCCAGGGGCACCAAATGACCCTGGAGATGTCCCTTCAATGAATATTCCAATATTCTGGAGAATGATTCCAAACCTTTTCCAGATTCTGAATCTATTCCCATTTACCATAATACTATTACCAATCTTGCTAGTGCCATTTGTGGCTTAGCTTGTTCCTTCTGTTGTATCTCTGAAACCTCATAGCATACCAAAGTATGTGAACTGGACCAATTTGACAGAACTGATTCCTGGAAGCTCTGTGTTTTCCTGGTTTAATGCAAGTTAAACTTCCAGGATCATTCCAAAGCCTTTGCCAATGAATAAGCCAAGGTTTCTTATGCTCAGTCCTATCTTAAGGGCATGGCATTGGAATGGTTTGAACCCAACCTGCTTCTTACAGAAGATCCGGACCTTTATTTCCTGTGGATAGACAATTATAGGGAGTTTATTCAGGAACTCCAGACTAACTTCAGACCCCACAACCTGGTCAGAGATGCAGAGCATCAGCTAGACCAGTTGACTATGAAGAATGGTCAATGAATTAACAAATATGTAGTCAAGTTTAATAGAATCACTTCTCAAGTCTGAGATTATAAAGAAGGTGCTCTCCACCACTACTTTTATAATAGTCTTCCAGACCATATCAAAGATGACATCTCCTGTATTGGCAAGCCCCCAACCCTCATTGAGCTATGCCAGCTTGCTCAGACCATTAATGCTCATTACTGGGAGTGTAAATCTGAAATCAACTGCCAAGGAAAGTCATTTCACCTGTCCAAATCATCTGACAAATCCTTTGCACCCTTTGCTTTGATCTTCAGTTCTAAAAAGTCAAAGAACAAGTTATCTAGTTCTCCTGGCTCCTCCAGATTATCTATTCCTTAAAAGCAAGACTTATTATCCAAGCTTGGTAAGAATGGTTAGCTCACTACTGAAGAACACAAGCATTGACTCAAGAATCACCTCTGTATGTTCTGCAGTATCACTGGGCACATAGCAAAGAACTGCCCCAAGTCTTTCTCCAAGGCAGTCAAAGCTCATGCTGCCAAGGCCTTCACTTTAGAAGCCAAACCAGAGGCCTTTGCCTTAGAGGTGAAAAAATAGACCATAGCCTCCATAACTCCACATGGGCTGGAGGTTGCATTGATCCTTCCCATGTTTTACTGGAGATTAGACTTAACATGTCCATTTTTTAGATAATGTTTCACTTATGTCTCTTATTACCCTTGTTTCTCATGAAATTCCTCTGTTTTCCACCCTGGTTGACTCTGGTTCTTCAGATTGCTTTGTAGACACCAAGTTAGTCAGTATCTACAACCTTCCAATTTATTTTGTTCCTCCATTGCAGCTCTAATTTTTTGATGATACTTCCAATTCTATGATTACTAATGCCATTGATCTTTCTGTCTGCTTTGAAACTGGTGATATCACTCTGATGACATTTTATGTCACTCTGTTGAATGGGTCTAGTTATCTTGTTCTAGGACATAACTGGCTTGCCTGCCACAATCTGTTAATTGACTGGGTATCAAGTCATATCTCATTCTGCTCATCTGAATCAAACATGCCAATATCTCTGAGCTCACCTCTGCAGCTTCTGGTCTCTCTGATCTATGCTGACTCCAAACCTGATTTACTGCATTTCCCTGACTCCAGACCGCTGTCAATTGAGCTACTTAGCTTATTAGCATTCACATGTGCCTGTAGCCTTGACAGCTTAGTCCTGTTCTATCTGCAACTGCAACTCCCAGAGAGTTATCTCTGTTCTGCCTTCATTACCCCTTCTTCAGCTGACCTTTCTGGTGTCTCTCAGAAATACCATGACTTCACCAATGTGTTTAGTAAAAGCAAGGCTTCTATTCTTGCTTTCCATTGCAAGTTTGACCTGAAGATTGATCTGGAAGAAGGCACCTCTCCACCTATTGGCACCATCTACTCACTTTCACCCTCTAAACTTGAAGTACTCAGAACTTTCTTAGATAAACACCTCTCTATGGGATACATCTGCCCCTCTTTATCTGCTCATGCTGCCCCTGTCCTCTTCATCTGAAAGAAGAATGGATCCCTCTGGTTGTGTGTAGATTTCTGAGGACTCAACAAGATCACAAAGAAAGACCACTACCCTCTTCTGCACATTTCCAATCTTCTTGATGCTCTAAGCCATGTGACCATTGATATCAAGCTCAACCTTAGGCATGCTTATTATTTGGTGTTATAGTTCGCATTTTTCAATTTTCAATCACATGACCTTATCTTATCTTTCCATGTGGTTATCTAATCCTTTATCTTATCAGGTCACGTGATGGGTCACATGATTGGTCTAGACCCAGGGCATAGGGTTAGCCTCATATCTTACAACTGTTCTTCATTTCCATTGTTCTTCCATTTTAGAAGCATCACTCCTTTTCAGCCATTGGCTATTCTCACAGTTGCTTCTTTTCCCTTTGATGGTGCCTCAGGGTCCATGGGAATTCTTCCATCAGGGTCTTGGTCTGTGCACTCTTCCATACTATATAAATACTGTAGCCTTAGTACATCTCAAGCCCCAGTCTTGAGCATTTGTATTCTTTGATCAAGTGGTCTCACTAGGGCTCCTTTCTATATTACTACTTGCTTTTATCTCATCAAAACCAACACCAACAAGCCCTTGATTAGGGTTAGCTCATTGTTGCAACACACCAACATTGCCAGATAGAACACTTGCTCAAGACTACCATTACTAGTTAAGGGCATATATTGCACAAGAACAACTGTATGAAGAAAGAATACTTCTGGGGGCATGAAGATTGGTTAAAAGATTTCATTTTCAAAGCAGTATTCGGTTTTGAGGATGACAACTTTGGGAGACAATCATTTCAATGAAGATTTGATGACTTTGATAAATAGACAAGGAAAGACTTTGTGGAGAAAAGAGGGAGAGATAGGAAAATCACTGTCACAGATAGGCTTTGTTCACTCTGCCCATCTACTTCACTAAAAACTGTTTCCTGACTTCCCAAGACAGTAGCCCACACTGTCCAACTTTAATCCATATATGAGCAGCTTCCAAGAAAAGGAATCAACCAAGTTAGGTTTGATCCTATTGGAGCCTGCTCCTCTCAAGACAGAACCCCAGCCATCATACTGCCAACCCCTCTTCTGGTCTTCGACCCATACTACACATGGGACAAATATGAGTGGGGAACTTGGAGATTTGATGAGAACACTGGTCAAAGAAGTTATGCAGATGGAAGGATTGTTAAAGAAAATTGCTGATCCAGAAAAATGGAATGGCAAGAAGAAAACATGGAGGAAGTGGTTTACCAGTATGTCAATCTGGCATGCTGAACAGAAGTGGAGGAATACAAGGAAACAGATGGCAGCAGTTTTATCCAGGTTAGAAGGATAAGCAGAAGGATATGCTCAAATTATGCAAGAGAAGTATATCAAGAAGGAGGAGGAATATTATGAGAAGAGCAATGGAAGTGTGGAGAAGTGGGGAATAGATGCATGGCCTGACTTCACAGGCATAGCTGAAGAACTCAGGAAATATTTCCATATCAATGAGTTAATGCATGAAGCACTAAAAAAGCTAGAATCATTGTGGCAAAGGAACTCAATTAATGAATACCTTCAGGAGTTCGAAGTATTAAGAGTGGATGCCAAGATCAGTGATGGTCATGTGGTCAAGCTAATAAGATTGCAGATTCATTATAGGATCTATCAGCAGGTCTGCATGCAGGGCATGATAGATGACCTGGGAGAATTGGCAGGAATGGTGAGAAGGTTGGGAAGGTCATTTGAAAGAATGGCCATAGAAAGAAGTACTCCCACTTTCACTCCAAGGTTCAATCCTCCAAGAAATCCCCCACCTTCTCAGTATTGACCCACTTATAATCTGCAATGACCCTCTCCTCATTTTACAACAGTCAGCACTTAATCTGGGTGTGGTATACCCATGGAAATAGATCACCAGGCAGTGATGCAGGTCTGCACCTGCTTCAAATGCAGCAAACCAGGGCACCTTGCAAGAGATTGCAAGGGAGTTTTTAATCCAGCAGCACCACAGCCCTCTAACAATTTTGGCAAGGGTCCCCAGCCTTAGGGACAGAACCAGAGGTAACAAGGTACACAGGCACAATATGTTCAGCCTGTAAGATTTTCGGATTTCACTCCACCTGACACAAATGGTTGGCAAATGGCAGAACTGGTCTCCATTGAGCTGGTATATAATATGGCAAATGCTGCCAGGTTTCAAGAGATTCCAGCAGTATCATGGGGTAGTATGGATAAAGCCCAAGCTTATTTCCAGGATGTCTTTGAGACAGAAAGGAAGCAGAAGGAGGCAGCAGGAAAAGTCTAAGGGACTCTGTTAGGTTAGAAATGGAACTCCCAGTATGCTCTTCTTTTTCTTCTTGTTCTTTCAATGTTCATACTATGAAATGAAATCTGGTTATTCCTTCCATGACAGTGTCTCATTCAAGTGTGGCCCCAGAAGTAGGGTGCTTAATTCCATCTAAAGATATTAATGGACACTTGTTTGCAATAGAAAGCAAAGAAAGAAAAGATCTAGCCAAATTATTTAATCAAAAAGAAAGAGATGAACTAGAGGTAAGTGTAAAGATTGATGGAGAAGTTAGGGGAAAAATGGTTTGAAAATGAAGTCATGTGGACTAACTTTTGCAATAGTGGATTCTGGCACATCAGTAACATTCATAGATCAAAAATTCATTTGAAAACATGGTTTGTATAAAAAGAATATGCCTAAACCTTTAACAGTGTACAATGCAGACAGAACAGAGGGTAATATTGGAAAAATCACTCACTATGTTATTATTTATATAGCCATAAAAGAAAAAAATGGAAAGTGGCACAGAGAATGCATTAATGCCTATGTTTCTTGTTTAGGAACACTAGATCTCCTTATAGGATATGATTGGTTTGCAAGACATAATCTGGAAATTGATTGGGTTAAAAAGACCATTGACTTTCCCAGATGCTCAGCAGACTGCAAAATGCATCTCATATTAAGAAGGATAACAGAAAAAGAACAATTGCAGCTTAAGAAGAAAGTGCCAAAGGAGTTATGGGAATTTATTCCTGTATTCTCACAACATGAATCAGAATACATGCCTACCCAAAAACCTGGGATTATGTGGTAAAGTTAAAAGAAAACTTCCTACCAAAGAAAGGTCATATTATTCCTCTTTCAAATGAAGAAATGAAGGAAGTATGAGAATTTATGGATAAAGAGATGAAAAAAGGTTACATTTGATTATCTAAATCTCCATAGACTTCCCCTGTCTTCTTTATCAGCAAGAAAGATGGTGGGAAAAGAATGGTAATTGATTACAGGTATCTGAATGAATATATTATTAAAAACAATTATCCTCTACCCTTGATATTGACACTAATTGATAGATTAAATGAAGCTGACATGTTTACCACTCTAGATTTGCGATGGGGTTACAACAACATTCACATGAAGGAGGATGATAAATGAAAAGAGGCATTCACAATGCCAATAGGGGCTTTTGAGCCTTTGGTAATGTATTTTGGAATATGCAACTCCCCAAGTACATTTCAAGCAATGGTTAATGATATTTTCCATGGTATGTGGGAGCATGTGGTGATCTATATTGATGATATCATGATTTTTACAAAGGATAAAAATTGAAACCAGTATCTAGAAATTGTTGTGGAAGTTCTAGGTTGTCTTCATGACCATGATCTATTCTTAAAGCCTTCAAAATGTCACTTTGCTCAAGATCAAGTGGATTATTTGGGCATGGTTGTATCTAAAAAGGGGGTGCAGATGCAACTCAATAAGACAAGCACAGTCCAAAACTGGCCTATACCAAGAATAGTCAAACAAGTTCAAGCCTTTTTAGGATTAGCAAACTATTATTGAAAATTCATTCCAAACTTCACTAATATAGCAAGACCCCTCAATTCTCTCACAAGAAAAGATGTTAAATTTGAATGGACATTGGCATGCATGGCAGCCTTTGTTCATTTGAAGGAAATCCTCATCTCCAAACCCCTCTTGTGTTATCCTGATTCCTCTAAACCTGTACAACTCAAAACTGACATCTCAGATGTTGCCATTGGGGCAGTCCTTTCCTATCAGCAAGAAGACAGTCTCTGGTGATCTGCAGCATATATATCTCATTCCTTGGACACTACAGAATTGAACTACCCTATTTATGATGAGGAACTTCTAGCTGTCATCTGCACTCTTCATGATTGGTGTCACTATTTAATTGGAAGAGACTCCTTTGAGATCTGGATAAATCACAAAAACTTGGAGTATTGAAAATGGCCACAGGATCTGTTACCAAGGCAAGCTAGATGGCAAGCCATGTTGGCAGAATTTAATTTCAAAATGTGCTACAAACCAGGTCCTACTAATGAAAGAGTGGATGCTTTATCCAGAAGACAAGACCATTTCAAAAATAAACTGGAACCAAATAAACAAATTGTCATGCTTCCTCATATTTTTCAATGTGTAGTTTCTCTTTCTTCTTCCTTCTTTTCTTGGGTACAACAATCATCAGTGGACTTACATCTTCCATCCCACTGGTGTTATAGTTCAGAAAACAAAGTTTATTTAAATGAAAGAAAACAAATATTCATCCCAGAAGATTTACAAATAGAAGCTCTTAATCTTTTTCATTCTTCTCCATTAGGTGGTCATGCAGGACAGAATCGCACTAAACAACTTTTATCTAGATATTATTATTGGCCAGGTCTCAATGAAGATATTGCATCTTTTATTTCACATTGTTCTACATGTGCAACATCCAAGGGATCTGAAACCACTATCCCAATTTGTCCTCTTCCTATGGCTTCTGCTCCATGGGAAGACATCTCTGTGGACTTTATTACTGGACTTCCAAAGTCAAAAGGATTTGATGCTATTATGGTGGTTGTTGATCAATTTTCAAAAGAAGTTGTTTTTATTCCATTCCATTCTTCCCTTTCTTCCCTTTATGTTGCAGAATTATTTAGAGATCATGTCTGGTCTAGACATGGACTTCCATCTTCCATTGTTTCAGATTGTGGCCCTCAATTTGTCTTGAAGTTCATGAAACAGTTAAATGAGATCCTACAAATCAAGCAAAAGATCTCTACAGCTTATCATCCTAGAACAGATGGACAAACAGAGAGGATCAATCAGGAACTAGAGCAGTATTTGCATAACTTTATTGCAAAATGACAGAAAACCTGGGCAGATTGGCTAAAAATTGCAGAATATCATTATAATAACTCATATTTCATCTCCACTCAAACATCTCCTTTTGAAATAACAAAAACCTATCATTCACATTTGGGTTTCAAAGCTCCCACTGCGATCAATCCATCTTTCCATTTTCTATGAGATATGTCCAAATCCTTCAAGGAAGTAAAAGAAGTATTAGAGGAAACAAAGATTCATATGGAGAAACAGAACACAAAGTCAGTACCTCAGTATCAAAAAGGTCAACAAGTGTTGCTGTCTACCAAGAACCTCATGCTTCCATATCCTTCCAAGAAGTTGTCAAAAAAGTGGATAGGACCTTTTATGGTGTTGGAAGTTATTCCTCATGCAGTTCATCTTAAACTGCCTTCCACAATGTGAATTCATCCTACAGTCAATATATCTCGCATCAAACTGTATTTACCATCTCTTC
This sequence comes from Pulveroboletus cf. rosaemariae, assembly GCA_038089275.1. Lineage (NCBI taxonomy): Eukaryota > Fungi > Basidiomycota > Agaricomycetes > Boletales > Boletaceae > Pulveroboletus > Pulveroboletus cf. rosaemariae. The sequence continues at coordinate 13,075 of JBBPKN010000237.1, read as the reverse complement.
AAGGACAAGACATTCTCACCCCAGATCCTATAATTATAACTGAAGAAGGCCTTGAAGAATACAAGGTTGACCACATAGTTGACTCTCACATTAAGGGTGGAAAGCTGGAATATCTAGTTTATTGGACAGGTTATGGAGAAAATGATCATACTTGGCAAACAAAGAATGATTTAACCAACTCTCCTGATTTTATTGATGAATTCCACAAGCTCCATCCTTTAGTACCATGTTGTCTTTTCACCATGAATTTCTCTTTGTTTCAAGCTCTGTTTAAATCATATGAAAACCACACTGAAGCTGTATCATTAGCTGTGTCTTGTCTGGAATCCAAGACCTAAAAAGGAGGTAGTGTTATAGTTCACATTTTTCAATTTTCAATCACATGACCTTATCTTATCTTTCCATGTGGTTATCTAATCTTTTATCTTATCAGGTCACATGACAGGTCACATGATTGGTCTAGACCCAGGGCATAGGGTTAGCCTCATGTCTTACACCTGTTCTTCATTTCCATTGTTCTTCCATTTTAAAAGCATTGCTCCTTTTCAGCCATTAGCTATTCTTACAGTTGCTTCTTTTCCTTTTGATGGTGCCTCAGGGTCCATGGGAATTCTTCCATCAGGGTCTTGGTCTGTGCACTCTTCCATACTGTACAAATACTGTAGCCTTAGTACATCTCAAGCCCCAGTCTTGAGCATTTGTATTCTTTGATCAAGTGGTCTTACTAGAGCTTCTTTCTATATCACTACTTGCTTTTATCTCATTAAAACTGACACTAACAAGCCCTTGATTAGGGTTAGCTCATTGTTGCAATACACTGACATTGCCAGATAGAACATTTAGTTCATATTGCTAAGGGCAATAAGTGGAAAATCTCCTTTCATACTGTTATAAAAGTTTCAACATACTCTGGGAGTACTCCAGATAACTCCAGAGTGGATGGGGCTTGGCTTCACCTTATGTGGTGTGCTCTTATACTAGTACCAAGTGCCCCAATTTATGGAGGAGTCAGAAACTATCAGAGGTCTGGGATCAGCTGTAGGGCTTTTTCCCAACAAGAGGCATGATGTCAAGTCATGGAGTAAGTTAAGGGACTTTAGGGTAGGGTATGATGTCAAGTCATGAGGCAGGAGAGATCTGGGGGAATTGTAACATCGTATTATGGTTAATATTTCAACTCCAGTACAAAATACAGAACTACAGTACTTATATCTCAGGAAGGCAGATTATTTAAGGAGGGAATGGAGATATAAAAGGAGTTGTCTCCTAAGCAAAGCAGGTGCCAATGTATCCTGGATATGAATGGAGATGTCAGAGGAGACAACATCAAATAATGTTAAACTGAAACTAAGTGATAACAGAAAAAAGCATGGCACAAAGGAACAGGAACAGAAAGTGAGGTCAGAGGAACAACAGAGTTGTATTGGAATGGTACAGAGTTAGCATAGATAAAGTTGTAATCAATCATTAGATAGGAAAAGACAGAGGTAAAGGGAACTAGGAAACATGCAGCTTAAAGCATAAAAGCACCTGAAGTTGTGAAACACAATCTTGAATGCATTGACTAAATCTAAACACCTAAGCTTGGTGTGTGCTGACTGGTCCTAATCCTGAGTGTTGCTTTTATGCTAGTGGCAATAAACTAGGCAAAGTATAAGGAAATAGTAAGAGCCAAAAAGAAACTAGAACTGGAAGATTCAAGTGTGCAAGACTGGGAAAACCCAGGCTTGAGCCAACCTTCTTTTATATTGCTACAAACCATGCACAGACCATGTAGATGGTGCTGGCCCTAAAGTATTGTACAGTAAGCTATCCAATAGCAATAAAAGAGTGAAGACCTAGAAATACATGAGACAAACATAAGGTGTGACATTAGAGTCTAGATCACTCTAGACTTGTGCCATGTAAAGGTGTGAAATATGAAAAGGTGAAATGGTAAAGATGTGAAGATGTGAAGATGTGAAAGGGTCACATGATGTGACAATGTGAAGAGCTACAGTAGTAAGATAATAAGTCCAAAAAGAATAAAATTGAAAAAGTGCATTATAACAAGTTGCATTAGAGACATAATGAAGTTGACCTATTGGCACAGGATGTAACAGTATTCCCCTCTTAAGGCCTGAACCCCTGAAGGCTGTGAAGCACATGCTCTTGATGAATAAGTGAGTGGAGTGGGTATTCAGGTTTAGCTGGCCAGAAAACCATAAAAGCAAATACCACCCCAAAGACTTTCACACTAGTATCTCTCATCATGTCTTTATTCACTGATATTCACATCTGGTCTGATAAGCACCTGAAGGAGCATGTTGAAGATGAAGAGGAGCTTGGCAATGCGAAGTATGCTGAGTGAAAGTGGTGGAGAAAAGTGAGGAGAAAGGAGGAGGCTTGGAAGAAAGTGAAGGAGGCTCAGAAAGCAGTGGTGGCAGTCTGGAAACAGGTGAGTATTGGAAATGGGGTTGGGACCTAGCACTCAAAAACTGGCTTAGGTGGAGGAACTTTGCCAAGCCCAGATAGGGTCAAGTAGTGGCAATGGCAAGAGGAGAGCAGAAAAGGGACTGGGGTGCTGGAGATGTGACAACTGGGAACTGGAGTACCAGGTGGGCCCAGGCAAGTTGACATCATGCCTTGCCTGTATAAAGGCAAAGGTGAGATGTGACTGCCCTGGCCAGGAGAAGCCAGAAAGGAAGCAGAGATGGAAGGTGGAAGAGGAAGAGGTGCCCAATAGCAGGGCAGACTCAGAGAAGACAGAGGAGGGTCTTCAGCAGGTGGCTAAGGGCTGTCACCTGATGGGGATATCAATAAGGGAGGTGGGCTGGAAGGTATAGTAAGAGGTCAAATGCAAGAACTGGCTGCTGAAGTGGCTGGTTGATGCATTGGGAATGACATGGGTGAAGAAGACCAGAGAAGCTGGGAGTTCAGGGAGTGAGGACAGGGAGGTAGATGAGGTGGCAGCAAAGCTGTCAGAACTTTGTGCAGAGGTTGGTGAAATTTCCATGGTAGACAAGAAGATCAAAAAGGCAATCTTAGAATAGGTAGAGGGTCTTGTGATTAGATCACTAGATCCACTTCAGTTGGTTAATCATAAAATGGCCCAGGTTTGTCTGGGTAATGGAGATAAAACTCCTCAATGATCTCTAAAGTGTGTCCTAATTCAGTGGCAAGAAGCCACAAGGTCTTCTCATCAGTATTCTCATAACCTAACCACTTAACCAAATATAGTAATTTGCAGTTCCTTCACCTATGATCTATTTTTGAGTCTAGGATTTTGGAAATCTCAAACTCCGGTTCACCATTAATCTTGACTGGGGGTGGGGGTGGTTGCACATGATCTGGGATTACGTTGGGAACAGAGAGTTCAAGTTGAGAAACATGAAAGACTGGATAAACAGACTTCATGTTCTCTGGAAGACAGAGTATGAAGGACAGTAAGCCTGCCTAAGCAATAATGGAATAAGGACCTAAGTTCTTTTTGGTGAGTTTCTTGGAAGGCTATGTAGTTCTAAAGTACTTAGCCTTGATGAATACCTGGTCATCTACTTTAAAGTCTGCTGCTGGAGATCATTGGGCATCTGTGGGTCCTTGGTATCTGACTTGAGTGGCAGCTATTTTTTCATGAAGGAAGGTGTGGAGAAAGTCAAGGTCTATAACATATTCTCAAGCTCGGATAGAGGTGAGATTGTGTTCTGGGTGCATGGAGATGTTTGGATGGTAGCTCATGTTTGTAAAGAAAGGGGAAACACCTGTAGTAGCATTAGGGGTGTTGTTATAAGCAAACTCTGCAAGGGGCAGGAGTTTGGACCAGTTGTTTTGCTGATAGTTGCAATAAATGTGTAGATACTGCTCCAGGGTTTGGTTCATTTGCTCAGTTTGACTGTCACCCTCCAGATGATACCCAAAGGTGAAGTGGAGATGAATATTGAGGGCTTGACCCAGAGAATGGAAGAAATGGGAAACAAACTTGGAACCTTGATTGGAGGTGATGTGGGAGGAAACTCCATGTTTGGAAAACACATGGAGTAAGAAGAGTTTAGCAAGCTCTGGGGAGGTCACCTTGTTGTCTGTAGGAATGAAGATGCACTGCTTTGATAAATGATCTACAACAATGGGGATGGTAAAGTGACCAGAGAAAGCTTGGAGCTGTTCAATGAAATCCATAGAAATGGAATTCCACAGCTTTTCTGGAATGGAGAGCTGCTTGAGGAAACCATAGAGTTTGTGACAGGATACCTTAGCATGGGCACAAGCTGTACATAAAGAAACATATTCCTTGACAAATGCTCAAATGCCAGGCCAGGTATATTTTTGGTGAATGAGCTCCAGTGTCTGATTCTGACTGAAGTGTCCAGATAAGGGGTGGTTGTGCTTGTAGCAGAGGACCTGGAGTTGGAGGTCAGAAGCATCAGGGACATAGATGCAGTTGTCCAAATACAAGAAACCTCCTGAATCTCTAGACCAATGAGAGTCAGATAAGAGAATACTGGAACAGTAGATAGAGGCAGTAGAGTCAGAAGGGAGTGCTGAGATGATGTCATGATGGAGGGTTTTGATGTCAAAGAGGGATGTGGACCAGAATACTGGAGATGCTAGGAAAAAAGCCCAGAGGAACACAGCAAGTTGTTCCTGTGTGAACATGGGCCGGAAGTTATGTGGATTGACAAGGGCATAGTTGCCATTCCCCTCACTAGGATAGATGTTCCATCATCTAGTCAGAGCATCAGGTTTAGCACCCAAACAGCCTGGGTAAAAACAGATGATCAGATTAAACTGAGAGAGAAACTCCAACCAGTGGGCTTGCCAGCAGGTCAGAAGTTTAGACATAGCAAAATATTCCAGGTTCTTGTAATCAGTGATGACAACCACCAGAGAACCAGAACCTTTGAGGTAATAATGCCAGGTCTTGAATGCAGTGAAAATAGCAAGGAGCTTCTTATCATGGGTGTTATAGTTGAGTTCTGGCACAGTGAGCATATGTGAATAGAAAGCAATAGGGCAGACCATGTTGTCTGGAGACCGGAGTGAGAGGATTCCAGTGATTACATAGTCAGAGGCATTAGTTTCAATGATAAGAGGAGCATTGGGGACCCAATGGGTCAAAATAGGAGCAGAAGTAAAAGCATCCTTGAGGCACTGGAAAGCAGCATGACAAGAAGCATCAAAATCCTAACAAGCAAACTTGCAGGTGAGGCAAGTCAGAGGAATGACAATGTTAGAGTAGCCCCAGATAAAGCAGTGGTAGAAGGTAGCAAAACCAAGGAAGGACTGGATATTCCTAATCTTGCAAGGCTCGGGCCAATCCAGAATGAATTGAACCTTTTCAGGGGACATCATAAGCCCAGAAGGAGAGAGTAGATACCCAAGATACTCAGTGGAATCAGTATAAAATTCACATTTCTCAGATTTGGCAAAGAGGCCATGCTTCTGGAGGTGGTGGAGGACTTTGTGGATATGCTCAGTATGCAATGTCTGGTCAGCAGAGAAAATTAGGATATTATTCAAATAAATAATTACTAAAACATCAAGAAAATTGGTGAAGATAGAATTGATGAATCACTGGAAAGCTGCAGGGGCATTGGTGAGCCCAAATGGCATGACAAGCCACTTGTAGGAGCCATAGCATGTATGGAAGGAGGTTTTCCACTCATTACCCTCAGCAATGTGAACTAAATGGTAAGCATGCCTAAGATCAAGTTTGATATAGATGGTTGTGCAGCTCAGAGCATCAAGGAGATTGGAGATGCATGGAAGGGGATAGCAGTCTTTCTTTGTGATCTTGTTGAGTCCTTGGAAATCTACACACAACCAGAGGGATCTGTCCTTCTTTCAGACAAAGAGGACAGGGGCAGCATGAGTGGATGCAGAGGGTTGGATGAATCCAGTAGCAAGATGTTCATCTAGGAAAGTCCTGAGTGCTTCAAGCTCAGAGGGTGACAGAGAATAGGTGGTGCTGACAGATGGTAAGGTGCCTTCTTCCAGATTAATCTTCAGGTCAAATTTGTGGTGAAAGGCAAGAGTAGATGCCTTGCTTTTGCTAAACACATTGGCAAAGTCATGGTATTCCTGAGGAATGCCAGAAAGGTTGACTGGGGGAGAAGCAATGGAAGCAGAACAGAGATGACTCTCTGGGGATCAGAGCTGCAGATAGAACAGGACTGAGCCATCAAGGCTACAGGTACATGCAAATGCAGATGAGCTGAGTAGCTCAATTAACAGAGGTTTGGAGTTATGGAAACACAGTGAATCAGATTCAGAGTCAGCTTGGGTTGGAGAAACTGGAGGCTGCAGAGGTAAGCTTGGGGGTGTTGGCATATTTGGTTCGGATGATCAGAATGAGATATGACTTGATACCCAGTCAATCAATGGATTGTAGTGGGCAAGCCAGTTGTGTCCTAGAACAAGAGAACTAGATCCATCCAATGGAGTAACATAGAACATCATTGGAGTGATATCACTGGTTTCAAAACAAACAGAAAGATCAATGGCATTCATAATCATAGAATTGAAAGAGCCATCAAACAGTTGGAGCTGCAACAGAGGAATGGAATAAGTCAGATAATTGTAAGTACTGACTAACTTGGTATCTATGAAGCAATCTGAAGAACCAGAGTCAATCAGGGCAGAAAATGGAGGAATTTCTTGTAAAACAAGGGTAATGAGAGGCATAAGTGAAGCATTATCTAAAAGAATGGACACGTTAAGTTTAACCTCCAGTAAAGCATGGGAAGAATCAATGCAACCTCCAGCCTGTATGGAGTCTCAGAGGCTGCAGACTATTTTTTTGCCTCTGAGACAGAGGCCTCTGGTTTGGTTTCTGGAGTGGAGGTTTTGGCACCATGAGCTTTGGCCACCTTGAAGGAAGACTTGGGGCAGTTCTTTGCTATATGCCCTGTGATACCACAGAACAAACAGAGGTGATTCTCTAGTTGACACTTGTGTTCTTTGGTAGTGAGCTTACCATCCTTACCAAGCTTGGATAATAAGTCCTGTTTCTGGGGAATGGATGACTTGGAGGAGCTGGAGTAAGTAGCTGACTTGTTCCTTGATTCATTAGGGCCAGAGGTTGAAGTGGAGGATACAGTGGGTTTATCGGAGGACTTGGACAGATGAGATGACTTTTCTTGTTGGCTGAGTTTGGATTTGCACTCCCAGTAATGAGCATCAATGGTTTGGGCCAGCTGGCACAGCTCAATGAGTGTCAGTGGCTTGCCAACATGGGAAAGGTCATCTTTGATGTGGTCTGGAAGACCATTATAGAAATAGTGACAGAGGGCATCTTCTTTATAATCCCAGACTTGAGATGCTATTCTGTTAAACTCAACTACATATTTGTTGATTCATTGACCATCCTTCATAGTCAACTGATCTAGCTGGTGCTCTGCATCTCCAACCAGGTCATGGGGTCCAAAGTTGGTCCAGAGTTCCTGAATAAACTCCTTATAATTGTCTATCCACAAGGAGCAGAAGTCAGGGTCTTTGGTAAGGAGAAGGTCAGGCTCAAACCATTCCAATGCCATGCCCTTAAGGTAGGACTGAGCATAAGTGACCTTGGCTCAGTCATTGGCAAAGGCTTTGGGACAATCCTGGAAATTTAATTCACATTGCACTAGAAAAATGTGGAGCTTCCAGAGATTAGTTCCATTGAACTGGTCCAGTTCCTGTACTTTGGTATGCTGCAATGTTTCAGGGGTACAACAGGAAGAGTGAGCTAATCCATGAATGGCACTAGTGAGATTGGTAATAATGTCATGGTGAATGGGAATAGATTCTGAGTCTGGAAAAGGTTTAGGGTCATTCTTTGGAATATCAGAATACCCATCAGAGGGGTCATCTCCAGGTTCATCTGGTACTCTTGGCTGGGCGCCACAGTTGTCAGGGATATGGGAAGGTTGAGGAACCTTGGAATCATTAGGGGCTTCATCAACTTAAGCACTAGATATGGACAAGTGGGAGGAAGCAGGAGCCTGTGAGGCTGAGCCTGATGCATGGTAAGCAGAGAAGCTCTTAAACTGATCTAGGATAGCATGGGAGCAAGCTCTGGTTACACAAATAGACATGATAGCAGTACCAGCACAAGCAGAAGTTGAAATATACTGTTATAAAAGTTTTGACATACTCTGGGGGTACTCTGGATAACTCTGGAGTGGATGGGGCTTGGCTTCACCTTATGTGGTGCGCTCTTATGCTAGTACCAAGTGCCCCAATTTATGGAGGGGTCAGAAACTATTGGAGGTCCAGGATTAGCCATAGGGCTTTTTCCCAACAAGAGGCATGATGCCAAGTCATGAAGTAAGTTGAGGGACTTTAGGGTAGGGTACAATGTCAAGTCATGAGGCAGGAGGGGTCTGGGGGAATAGTAATGTTGTATTATGGTTGATATTCCAACTCCAGTACAAGATACAGAACTACAGTACTTATACCTCAGGGAGGCAGATTATCTAAGGAGGGAATGGAGATATGAAAGGAGTTGTCTCCTAAGCAAAGCAGGTGCCAATGCATTCTGGATACAAATGGAGATGTCAGAGGAGACAATGTTGAATAATGTCAAACTGAAATTAAGTGATAACAGGGAGAAGTGCAGCACAAAGGAACAGGAACAGAAAGTGAGGTCAGAGGAACAACAGAGTTGTATTGGAATGGTACAGAGTTAGCATAGATAAAGTTGTAATCAATCATTAGATAGGAAAAGACAGAGGTAAAGGGAACTAGGAAACATGCAGCTTAAAGCATAAAAGCAACCAGAGTTGCATCAGAGACATAGCAGAGTTAATTCATTGGCATGGGATGTGACACATACACACTATGGCTCATATAAGTGGCTTGTCATGCCATTCAGGCTCATTAATGCCTCTGTGGCTTTCTTGTGGTTCATTAATTCCATCTTTGCCAATCTTCCTGATGTTTCTGTAATCATTTATTTGAATGATATTCTAATTTTCTCTGCTAACTGGACATCTCATCCTGAGCATGTCCATAAAGTCCTCTGTTGCCTCCAGAAACATGGCCTCTTCACCAAATCTGAGAAATGCAAATTCCATACTGATTTGACTAAGTATCTTGGATACCAGCTCTCTTTTTCAGGGCTTACTATGTCCCCTGAAAAGGTTCAATCCATCCTGAATTGGCCTGAGCCTCACAAAGTTTGTGACATCCAGTCTTTTCTCAGGTTTGCTAATTTCTACCACCACTTCATCTGGGACTACTTTGACATTGTCATTTCCCTGACTCATCTTACCCACAAATCAGCTCATTGGGATTTTGATGCTTCTTGTTGCACTGCTTTCAAGTGCCTCAAAGATGCTTTTACTTCAGCCTCTATTCTAACCCATTGGGTCCCTGATGCTTCTCTTATCATTCAAACTAATGCTTCAGACTATGTGATTGCCAGAATCCTTTTGCTCCAGTGTCCAGACAATGAGGTTTGCCCTGTCACTTTCTATTCATGTATGCTCACTGTACCAGAACTCAACTACAATACCCACAATAAGGAGCTTCTCATCATTTTCACTGTGTTTAAGACTTGATGACATTACCTTGAAGATTCCAGTGCTTTAGTCAATGTTGTTACCAATCACAAGAATCTGTAATACTTCACTACATCCAAGCTTCTGATTCATTAGCAAGCCCAGTGGTCAGAATTTCTCTCTCAGTTTAATCTGATCATTTGTTTCTGCCCCAGTCATTTAGATGCTAAGCCTAATGCCTTGACTAGACATTGGGATGTCTATCCCAAAGAGGGGAATAGTAACTATGCCCATGTCAATCCATATAACTTCTATCCTGTGTTTACACAAAAGCAACTTGCTGTATCCTTCTGAGCTTCCTCCTTAGTGTCTCTGGTTTTCCAGTCCATATTCCTCTTTCACCTTGAAATCCTCCATTGTAACATCCTTCCAACACTCCCTTCTGATTCCACTGCCTCTACCCACTTGTCCAGCACTCTCTTATCCAACTCTCATTGGTCTAAAGACTCAGAAGGCTTCTTGCATCTGGATAACCACATTTATGTCCCTGATATCTCTGACCTCCACCTCCAGATTCTCCATTACAAGCATAACCACCCTCTATCTGGACACTTTGAACAGAATCAGACATTAGAGCTCATCTGCCAAGAATATACCTGGCCTGGCATTCAAGCATTTATTAAAGAGTACATTTTTTCATATACAGCTTGCACCTGCACCAAGGTACTCCATCACAAACCCTACAGTTTCCTCAAGTAGCTCCCCATCCCAGAAAAGCCATGAAATTCCATCTCTATGGACTTCATCAAACAACTTCCAGCTTTCTCTGGTTATACTGCCATCCTTGTCATTGTAGATCATCTATTAAAGCAGTACATCTTCATTTCTACAGACAATAAGGTGATCTCCCCAGAGCTTGCTAAACTCTTCTTACTTCATGTTTTCTCCAAATACAGAGTTCCCTCCCATTATCTCTGATTGTGGTTCCGAGTTTGTCTCCCACTTCTTTTATTCCCTGGGTCAAGCCCTCAACATCCACCTCCACTTCATCTCCAGCTATCATTCAGAAGGTGATGGTCAAACTAAGTGAACAAATCAAATCCTAGAGCAGTATCTATACATTTATTGCAACTACCAGCAAGATAACTAGTTTAAACTCCTGCCTCTTATAGAGTTTGCTTACAACAACACCCCCAATGCTACCACAGGTATTTCCCTATTCTTTGCTAACAAGGGCTACCATCTGAACATCTCCATTTACCCAGAATGTAATCTTGCCTTTATCTGAGCTCAAAAATACACCATTGACCTTGACTCACTCCATGCCTTTCTTTGTGAGGAAATAGCTGCTGCCCAAGTCAGATACCAAGGTTCCACAAATACCTGACAATCTCCTGCACCAGACTTTAAAGTAGGTGACCAGGTATTCATTAAGGCTAAGTACTTTAGGACTACACAGCCATTTAAAAAGCTCATCAAAAAAAACTTAGATCCTTATTTCATTATCACTTAGGCAGGCTCACTGTCATTTATACTCCACCTTCTGGAGAACATGAAGTCCATTCACCTAGTATTTCATGCCTCTCAACTCAAACCCTCTGTCTCCAACACAATCTCCAATCATATTCAATCACCTTCACCACCAGTTAAGGTTAATGGCAAACTAGAGTTTGAGATCTCTGAAATCCTTGACTTAAAGATAGATTGCAGGAGAAGGCACTGCAAACTACTATACTTGGTTAAGTGGTTAGGTTATGAAGGTACTAATGAGAAGACTTTATGGCTCCTTGCCACTGAATTAGATCATGCTTTAGAGATTGTTGAGGAGTTTTATCTCCATTATCCAGACAAACCCAGGCCATCTTATGATTGACTAAGCAAGTTTGTTGATCCAGCAATCTAGTCACAAGGTTTTCCACCTATTTAATAATTACCTTTTCAACTTCCTCCTTATTCTTATCATCTAGTATCATGATCTCTCCAACCTTTGCACACAGATCCAATAGCTCCTTTGCTACCTCATTAATCTCCCCATTCTCCAGCACACCCCCTGAACCTCCCCTTTCTGCTACCCATGCCTTATCCAAAGCATCAACCAGCCACCCTAGCAGCCAGTTCTTGTACCTCACCTTCTGCTATATCTTTCCATCCACCTCCCTTATTGATGCCTCCATCAGGCAACAGGCCTCAGCCATCTGCCTAAGACCCTCCTCTGTCTCCTTCAAGTCTGCCCTGCTACTAGGCACCTCATTCTCTTCTGCCTTCCTTCTTTACTTCTTCTCTGGCTTCTCCTGGCTGGGGCAATCACACCTTGCCTTTGCCTTTATGCAGGCAAGGCATGATATTGACTTGCCAGGGCCCACCTCACACCCCAGTTCTTGGTCATCACACCTTTGACACACTGGTCCCTTCTCTGCTCTCCTTTTGCCCTTGTTATTACTTAACTTTACCTGGGCTTGGTGAAGTTCCTTTACCTAAACCAGGATTGGATGCTAGGCCTTGACAGCATGTCCTGTACTTACCCATTTCCAGACTGCCTCCACTGCCTTTCAAACCTCCTCTGCTTTCTTCCAAGTCTTCTCCTTTTCTCTTCTCACCTTCTCTTGCTGCTTCCACTTGGTGTACTTTATGTCACCAAGCTCCTCTTCATCTTCTATGCACTCCTCAGGGCACTTATTAGACCAGGTGTGAATGTTGGTGAATGGAGACATAATAAGAGGAAGTGGTGAGAAAGTCTCTGAAGTGATATTCATTTTTATGGGCTTCTGGCCAGCTAAACTCTGATGCTCACTCTGATCACTTACTAATTGAGAGCATGTGCTTAGTGGCCTTTAGGGGTTCAGGCCTTAAGAAGAGAATACTGTCATATCATATGCCAATGAATCAACTCTGCTCTGTTTCTGGTGCAACTCCAGTTGCTTTCATGCATTGAGCTACATATTTCCTGGTTTCCTTTACCTCCATCCCTTTCTACCTAATATTGATTACAACTTTACCTATGTTAACTCCATACCATTCTAATACAACTCTGTAGTTTATTCAATCTTACTTCCTGTTCTTGTTCCTTTCTTCCTTACTATCATATCCTGGACCTTCAACCTGAATTCTGACCCCATTCCAACCTGGCTTACAATTGGTCTTCACACCTAGTAAGCCACTCCAGCCCTCTGACTTCCCACCAGGCAACTCTGGTCCTCCATCACCATTCCAGTCTTCCCCAGCTATGCATGTATACTTTCTGCCTCTCAGCATTATATGCTCCCCTGGACTTCTACTCCTACTCCACCCCATTCTGCTTCCAGTCTATCTCTGCTCCAGTTAAGTACTACCCTAGTTCCCCTTTGTCATCTCCAGACCATCCCAATATAACTCCATTACTGTTCCCAGTTAGTTACCATTACCATTATTGTTACTATTCCTGTTCCATTCCTGTTCCTTGCTTTCCCCTGTTTTATCCTGTCACCCTTCAGTTTCAGTCTGACATGATTGGACATTGTCTTCCTGACATCTCCATTTGTTTCCTAGATATCTAGACATCTGCTTCACTTCTGAGTTTGCACCTGTCTCATTTTGTTACACTTCTAGATAGTTCTGCCTCTCTGAGGTATAAGTACTGT
>JBBPKN010000236.1:0-54575 GCA_038089275.1 Pulveroboletus cf. rosaemariae | reverse complement strand
AGCACCTTCCATCATGCCATTTAAGTCAAAGTGACCTTCTTTTCCAGATAAACATAGAAGCCTGTCCAGTTCCTTTCAGGCAAAGTATTCTAGCATAGCTATGGATGGCTTCCACAAATATTTGACAAAATAAAAAGTTATTCAGGACAGTGAGCTCTCCCAAGTGTTGGACTTAAGGAAAACAAGCTGGGTGACTATCAGTACAGGCTTGCTAATGAATTGGCTGGATGCATACCTTAGTCTGTGAGTGCACAAGACTGACTGAAATAATGCACTCAATCACATACTGTTGCAGTCATCGATCTCTGAATGACTAGTCCTAACCCTAAACAGTCTGCCTTGAGAGGGTGCGTCAGTTTCGGTATCGAAGTCAGTTTAAATACGGTTGATCTTGTGGGCTCAGGTGGGAAAAGCCTGAGGAGCCATCCCACAAGGATAACGGTGACAATGTGACGGTTGAACAGTGTGATGGTGTAAAGGATGATAGGGATTCGGTTATAAGGGAATACAAGGGATAACAAGGAATAACAAGAGAAACAAGTGATTAAGGCTGGGGCCTCAACTGTCTAAACTACCTACTATATATACTGTGTCCAAATGTGCACAGACCAGTCCAGGGTACTGGGAACTACTAAATATGGAAATAGGGCATAGGGCGTGCTTACTGAGAGTATGACCAATGGGCCATGCGGATAGAGTGTGTATCAAGGGAGAGGCTATGTAGAATGGAAAGGAACAGTCAGGGACAGCGGAGATTAAACCATACCCTCTACCATGAGGCCGAGGAGATTCCATCTAGAGATCTGCCACAGATCAGATCTGACCCTCATCTAGATCGAGATCCAGATTCATCGGAGATATGATTGGGAGATACATCTGTCATCTGAGATTCTAGATTCAACCATAAGCTATGCCCAAGACCAAGGGGGAACTTCTAATAAATAACTTAACCATATCCTAGGGTTTGTCCTTGTTTGGCAATAAAGTCTCATGGTCATGTGCTTGTCATGTGACTCTTCTGCTAGCAAATGTTATGTTCATAACACATACTATGGTAAACATCAGCAAATACACCTTATTTTTGTTGTCTGCTGCAACTGCTAATAATGAATCAGAAAGAGAGGAGAATTACATGTGCCCTACTGTTGCCTGCTCCAACATACCCCCTGTTATATTTTCTCTTTTTTTTTTCTTTTCCTCTTTTCTCTCATCTTAGCTTCTGCTCTTTATGTACCAAGGGTGCTTTCTTGTTCACTTCTCACAATAGATTCCACTCTTCTTACACTCTAGCCTTGACTAGACTGCTCTCTTGTTAAGCCCTTTGCCCAGGCTTCCTATTTCTTAATCAGCTGACTCATAATTATTCTATCTCTTTCCATCCATTTCCACATGGATATCTTACTCATTATCTGTCAGCATGATTACTCATTCCATCTCTGCTCAAACCCTATTAGTTGTACTATAAAGTAGCATACTTCTAGCTCCTCCTCTTTTTATGCTACTTCTACCTTGCATTCACCTCACAGTCCTCACATCTTCACTACTCCTTGTACCTATGTACTTGGAATCCACTGCTTGTATTCTGGCACTTAACCAGAGGAACATCAGCATCTGATCTTGGCATACTCCTGGGAGTGTAGCTGGTACCACTAAGGCACAATACTTCATTTGTTGCCTTTTACTTGTCTTGAAGCTTACCATTGGCTTGCTTCTTTCACTTCATCCACAGCAAGGTCTACACCTGTTCCTACCTGGGCCTAGCATAACAAAAGAAGTAGCATAATCTACTAGTGGCTATTGTTGCTATAGTCTGCTCCCACCATTCTGCCCAAATGACCTTCACTGTTTGATTGCCTCTGGGGTGAGCCTCATGCCTCTACCTCAGATCCCCTCAAGTCCACTTCAGAGCCTGAGAACCCCTCTTCTCTGGATTACCCTTCCATACCAGAAGACATGCTCACAGATATCCTTGTCTCCTCACAAGAAGAAGTATGAGAAGATCATGACCTTGCTCACAAACTCTCTTCTTCCTTGCAGATCCCTCAAGCCCAGATACCACCATCTTCTACTCCTGTTTGACACTAACCCATGTTCACCCTTCCCCAACCCTCTCCATCTGTAATCATGTCTGGCTCCTCTACTTCCACCATCAAGCCTACAGAACTTCATCTTGGTGCCCCTGAGCACTTTGATGGTGATCGATCCAAGGCTAAGAACTGGCTGGACACAGTCCAGTTCTATCTCTTTGTTAACAGTGTGGTCTACAACTCTAATAAGAAGAAGATTGCATTCACCCTTTCATTCATGATCAAAGGGCCAGCACTGTCATGGGCTGCAACATACTGGAAGAAATATATCTCTGGAATGACCATCACCATGGGAAAGTTTTCCCATTTCACCTCTGCATTCCTGAAAGTTTTCCAACAACAGGACATGGTTAATGCCACCATTTATTGGCTGGCAAACACATAGATGAAGCAGGGAAAGAAAGGTGAATGGATGCCTTTCCTTGCTGAGTACACCACTAAGTTCCAGAACTGAGTTGTTACTGCCAAAATCACTGATGACAATGTTTTTATTGGCTATTTTGAAACAGGACTCATGTTTTACCTCTCCCATTGTATTTACAACCTGGATACAATCCCCTCCACTATCACTGAGTGGTACATCAAAGCCACTCACTTTCAAGGAACTATGGAGCATGCCTGCTCTATAAAACAATGGCAAAAGAATTCTCATGCATTTGCCTGGACCCCTATGCCTCCCTCTACCATGTCCAAGCCAGAGAAAGATCCCAATGCTATGGATGTTGATGCTGTAAAGAAAGGTTACCTAACCAAGGCAGATAGGACCTTCTGCATCAAGAACTGACTTTGTTTTAGATGTCAGAAACCCAGTTACATTAACACAGCCTGCCCCAATTTCCCTGCTTCTTCTCCCTCTACCATCACCACCAAGGAAACTTCTCACATTAAGATGGTCTCTGCCAAAGAACTGATAATGAAGATAGAGGAGGTTAGTGATGATGAATCCAATGATAGGGTGGCAAGAGTAGTGATAAAGAAAGAATGAAAGAAGAAAATGAAAAAGCAGGGTTTTTAAAATGGAGTACCACCCCTATGCAAGGTACTCCCTCCTTTTCTTGTGCACCTATACTTGTATCCACTTCAAAGAAGGCAATGAAGATTGTGATTCAAGTTTCCTCTTCTACTCATGCCAAGAAAGTTGTAGCTACTTGTGCTCTTGTTGACAGTGGAGCACAAATCAATTGTATAGACTGGGACTTTGTTAAGAGGAACCAGTTCCCCACCAAGAAACTTAATGAGCTAATTATCATTTGGAATGTCAACCACTCTGAAAACAAGAAGGGTAAGATTACTTGGACTTGCAATCTCCTTCTTTACTTTGAACAATCTGTTCTTCCAGTCTCCTGCTATGTCATTGCATGCAGGAAGGAAAACATCATCCTTGGACATATGTGGCTTTGAACCACAAACCCCACCATTGACTGGATAGAAAACACACTCACCATCTCAGATCCTCCCTCTGACAATTTCACCTACCATGTCAACTCTGTCCATAAACCTCAGTTTGATGGACTCCTTGAAGATATCATCATCCCACATGATGAACTCCTGGTCCACTATCTGGACTACATCACCCTGGAGCAGTCAATCAACAACTTGCTCTATGACCACCACTCTAGCAGGACTTTAGATCACTGCTCTTTTTATCTTCCTGAAATCACTGTCACTTGGCTCACTACATCCACTGAGCTTGCCATTGAGGCTAAAAAGGCCAAACCCAAGACAACTCTTTCCCCTGAATACTCCCAGTTTTTGTCAGTATTCTTCAACACTTCAAAAACCCTAGACCACCTTCTGCCCTCTTGCCCCTATGACCATGAGATCAATCTGAAGGACATGTTTGTCTCAAAGATAGGTAAGGTTTACCCCTTATCCTCCCCTGAGTGACAGGCCACAGAAGCATTCCTTGAAGAGAACCTTTGGGCTAGAATGTCACATCCCATGCCAACAGGTCAACTCCACTATGTCTCCAATGCAACTCCAGTTGCTTTTACACTTTAAGCTGTGTGTTTCCTAGTTCCCTTTACCTCTGTCTTTTCCTACCTAACAATTGATTACAACTTTACCTATGCTAACTCTGTACTATTCCAATACAACTCTGTTGTTCCTTCAATCTCACTTTCTGTTCCTGTTTTTTTGTGCCACACTTCTCCCTGTTATCACTTAGTTTCAGTTTGACATTATTTGACATTGTCTCCTTTGACATCTTCATTCATATCCAGGATGCATTGGCACCTGCTTCACTTATAAGACAACTCCTTTCATATTCCCATTCCCTCCTTAGATAATCTGCCTCCCTGAGGTATAAGTACTGTAGTTCTGTATCTTGTACTTCAGTTTGAATATCAACCATAACATGATGTTACAATCCCCCCAGACCCCTTCTGCCTCACAACTTGATGTCGTACCCTACCCTAAGTCTCTCAACTTACTTCATGACTTGATATTATGCCTCTTGTTGGAAAAAAGCCCTATGGCCTATCCTGGACCTCTGATAGTTTCCAACCCCTCTGTAAATCAGGGCACTCAGTACTAGCATAAGGGCACACCACATAAGGTGAAGCCAAGCCCTGTCCACTCTGGAGTACATCAAAACATTTATAACAGTATATTCAAACTCCTGCTTGTGCTGGTACTGCTATCATGTCTATTTGTGTAACCAGAGCTCACTCTCACACTGTCCTAGATCAGTTCAAGAGCTTCTCTGCTTACCATGCACCAG
The DNA here is from genome assembly GCA_038089275.1 of Pulveroboletus cf. rosaemariae. Classification (NCBI taxonomy): domain Eukaryota; kingdom Fungi; phylum Basidiomycota; class Agaricomycetes; order Boletales; family Boletaceae; genus Pulveroboletus; species Pulveroboletus cf. rosaemariae. The sequence goes on along the minus strand of JBBPKN010000236.1, from coordinate 49,766 downwards.
GCTCAGCCTTACAGGCTCCTGCTCCCTTCTATTCATCCACACCTAGTGCTCCAGTTGATGAAGTCCCTGATGGTTCCAAGGTTCCTCAACCTTCCCATACCCCTGACAACTGTGGCACCCAGCCAGGAGTACCAGATGAACCTGGAAATGACCCCTTCAATGGGTATTCTGATATTCTGGAGGATGACCCTGAACCTTTTCCAGACCTGAAATCTATTCCCATTTACCATGACACTATCACTGATCTCACTAGTGCCATTTGTGGATTAGCTCACTCTTTCTGTTGTACCCCTGAAACATCACAGCATACCAAAGTATGGAAACTGGACCAGTTTGATGGAATTGATTCCCAGAAGCTCTGCATTTTTCTGGTGCAATGCAAATTAAATTTTCAGGATCATCCCAAAGCCTTTGTCAATGACTGAGCCAAGGTCACTTATGCTCAGTCCTACCTTAAGAGCATGGCATTGGAATGGTTTGAGCCTGACCTCCTCCTTATCAAAGACCCTGACTTCCATCCCTTGTGGATGGACAATTATAAGGAGTTCATTCAGGAACTCTGGACCAACTTCAGACCCCATGACCCAGTTGGAGATGCAGAGCACCAGCTAGACCAGTTGACTATGAAGGATGGTCAATGAATCAACAAATATGTAGTTGAGTTTAATAGAATTGCATCCCAAGTCTGGAGTTATGGAGAAGGTGCCCTCCACCACTATTTCTATAATGGTCTGCCAGACTGCATCAAAGATGACCTTTCCTGTGTTGGCAAGCCACTGACACTCATTGAGCTGTGCCAGCTGGCCCAGACCATTGACACTCATTACTAGAAGTGCAAATCTGAACTTAGCTGACAAGGAAAGTCATCTTATCCATCCAAGTCCTCTGATAAACCTGCCATATCCTCTGCTTTGACCTTCAGCCCTAATGAATCAAGGAACAAGTCAGCTACTTACTCCAGCTCCTCCAAGTCATCCATTCCCCAGAAACAGGACTTATCATTCAAGCTTGGTAAGGACAGTAAGCTTACTACTAAAGAATGTAAGTGTTGACTGGAGAATCACCTCTGTTTGTTCTATGGTATTGTGGAGCATATAGCAAGGGACTGCCCCAAGTCTTTCTCTAAGGCAGCCAAAGCTTGTGCTACCAAAACCTCCACTCTGGAAATCAAACTGGAGGCCTCTGTTTCAGAGGCAAAAAAATAGTCTGCAGCCTCCATGACTCCACATGGGCTGGAGGTTACATTGATTCTTCCCATGCTTTACTGGAGGTTAAACTTAATGTGTCTGTTCTTTTAGATAATGCTTCACTTATGCCTCTTGTTACCCTTGTTTCACAAGAAATTCCTTTGTTTTCTGCCCTGATTAACTCTGGTTCTTCAGATTGCTTCATAGACACCAAGTTAGTCAGTACTTACAATCTTCTGACTTATTCTGTTCCTCCATTGCAGCTCCAACTGTTTGATGGCTCTTTCAATTCTATAATTATAAATGCCATTAATCTTTCTGTTTGTTTTGAAACCAGTGATATCACTCTGATGACATTCTATGTCACTTCATTGGATGAATCTAGTTCTCTTGTTCTAGGACACAACTGGCTTGCCTGCTACAATCCATTGATTGACTGGGTATCAAGTTGTATCTCATTCTGATCATCTGAACCAAACATGCCAATATCTCCAAGCTCACCTCCACAGCCTCCAGTTCCTCTGACCCAAGCTGACTCCGAACCTGATTCACCATGTTCCCATGACCCCAAACCTCTGTCAATCAAGCTACTCAGCTCATCAGCATTCACACATACCTGTAGCCTTGATGGCTCAGTTCCATTCTATCTGCAGCTCTGATCCCCAGAGAGTTATCTCCATTCTGCTTCCATTGCTTCTCCTCCAGCCAATCTTTCTGGTGTTCCTCAGGAATACCATGACTTTGCTAATGTGTTTAGCAAAAGCAAGGCATCTACTCTTGTCTCTCACCACAAGTTTGACCTGAAGATTAATCTGGAAAAAGGCACTTTACTGCCTGTCAGCACCACCTATTCCCTGTTACTCTTTGAGCTTGAAGCACTCAGGGCTTTCCTTGATGAACATCTTGCTACTGGTTTTATCCAACCCTTCACATTCACTCATGCTGCCCCTGTCCTCTTCATCTGGAAGAAGGATGGATCCCTTTGGTTGTGTGTAGATTTCTGAGGACTCAACAAGATCACAAAGAAAGACCACTACCCCCTTCTGTGCATCTCTGATCTCCTTGATGCTCCAAGCCATGCAACCATCTATACCAAACTTGACCTTAGGCATGCTTACCATTTAGTTTGCATTGCTGAGGGTAATAAGTGGAAAACCTTCTTCCATATGTGCTATGGCTTCTATGAGTGGCTTATCATGTCATTTGGGCTCACCAATGCCCCTGCAGCTTTCCAGTGGTTTATCAATTCTATCTTTGCCAATCTTCTTGATGTTTTGGTGATCATTTATTTGGATGATATCCTAATTTTCTCCACTGACTGGACATCTCATACCAAGAATGTCCACAAAGTCCTCTGCTGCCTCCAGAAGCATGGCCTCTTTGCCAAATCCAAGAAATGCAAATTCTATATCAATTCCACTGAGTATTTTGGGTACCTACTCTCTTCTTCCAGGCTCATGATGTCCCCTAAAAAGGTTTAATCCATCCTGGATTGGCCCAAGCCTTGCAAGATTAGGGATATCCAGTTTTTCCTTGGTTTCACTAACTTCTATCACTGCTTCATCTGGGGCTACTCTAACATCATCATTCCCCTGACTTGCCTCACCTGCAAGTCTGCTCATTGGGATTTCGATGCTTCTTGTCATGCTACTTTCCAGCACCTCAAGGATGCTTTTACTTCTGCTCCTATTTTGATCCATTGGGTCCCCAATGCTCCTTTCATTGTTGAGACTGATGCCTTCAACTATGCAATTGCCAGAATTCTCTCACTCTGGTGCCTGGGCAACAAGGTCTGCCCTGTTACTTTCTATTCACATACACTCACTGCACCAGAACTCAACTATGATACCCATGATAAGAAGCTTCTTGCTATTTTCACTGTGTTCAAGACCTTATGTTATTACCTTGAAGGTTCCAGTTCTCCAGTGGATGTTATCACTGATTACAAGAACCTGGAATATTTTGCTATGTCTAAACTTCTGACCTACCAGCAAGCCTGATGGTTGGAGTTTCTCTCTTAGTTTAATCTGATCATCTGTTTTCACCTTGGCCATTTAGGTGCTAAACCTAATGCTCTAACTAGATAATGGAATGTCTATCCCAGTGAGGGGAATGGTGACTATGCCCTCGTCAATCCACATAACTTCTGGCCCATGTTCACACAGAAACAACTTGCTGCATCCCTCCAGGCTTCCTTCCTAGCATCTCTGGTATTCTGGTCTGCATCCCTCTTTGACATTGAAACCCTTCATTGTGACATCATCTTGGCACTCCCTTCTGACTCTACTGCCTCTATCCACTGTTCCAGTATTCTCTCATTTGACTCTCATTGGTCTAAAGACCCAGAAGGTTTCTTGTGTCTGGACAACCACATCTATGTCCCCAATGCTTCTGACCTCTGCCTCTGGGTCCTCTGCTACAAGCATGACCACCCCTTATCTGGACACTTTGATCAGAATTGAACACTGGAGCTTATTCACTGAGAGTATACCTGGCCTGGCATTTGAGCATTTGTCAAGGAATATGTTTCTTCATGTACAGCTTGCACCTATGCCAAGATACCCTGTCACAAACCCTATAGTTTCCTCAAGCAGCTCCCCATTCCAGAAAAGCTGTGGAATTCCATTTCTATGGATTTCATTGAATAGCTCCCAGCTTCCTCTAGTCACTCTGTTATCCTCATTGTTGTAGATTGTCTATCAAAGCAGTGCATCTTCATCCCTACAGACAACAAGGTGACCTCCCCAGAGCTTGCTAAACTTTTCTTACTCCACATGTTTTCCAAACATGGAGTTTCCTCCCATATTACCTCTGATTGAGGTTCCAAGTTTGTTTCCCATTTCTTCTGTTCTCTGGGTCAAGCCCTCAATATCTGTCTCCACTTTACCTTCAGGTATCATCCGAAGGGTGCCAGTCAAACCAAGTAAATAAACCAAACCCTGGAGCAGTATCTATGCATTTATTGCAACTATTAGCAGAATAACTGGTCCAAACTCCTGCCCCTTGTGGAGTTCACTTATAACAATGCCCCTAATGCTACCACAGGTATTTTCCCTTTTTTTGCAAACAAGGGCTACCATTTAAACATCTCTGTGCACCCAGAATGCAGTCTCACCTCTACCTGAGCTTGAGAATATGCCATAGACCTTGACTCTCTCCACGCCTTTCTTCATGAAGAAATAGCTGCTGCCCAAGTCAGATACCAACAATCCACAGATGCCTGATAATCTCCAGTACCAGACTTTGAAGTAGGTGACCAGGTATTTGTCAAGACTAAGTACTTTAGGACTATATGGCCTTCCAAGAAACTTACTGAAAAGAACTTAGGTCCTTATTTCATTATTGCTCAGGTAGACTCACTGTCCTTCACACTCCATCTCCCAGAGAACATAAAGTCCATTCATCCAGTCTTTCATGTTTCTCAACTTGAACCCTCTGTCCCCAATGTGATCCCAGATCACATGCAACCACCCCCACCACCAGTTGAGATTGATGGTGAACCAGAGTTTGAGATTTCCGAAATCCTAGACTTAAAGATAGATCGTAGGTAAAGGAACTGCAAATTACTATATTTGATTAAGTGGTTAGGTTATTGTTATAGTCCGCTTTTTCAAACTTTTGATCATGTGACCTTATCTTATCTTTCCACGTGGTTATCTAATCTTTTATCTTATCAGGGCATGTGTCGGGTCACATGACTGGTCTAGGCCCAGGGCATAGGGTTAGCCTCATGTCTTCCAGCCCCTTTTCATTTCCATCTCTCTTCCATTTTAGAAGCACCGAGCCCTTTCAGCCATTGGCTATTCTCACGGTGTCTTCTCTTCTTTTTGATCCCCATTCAGGGTCCATGGGAATTCTCCCATCAGGGTCTTGGTCCGTGCACTGTAGCTATACCTATATAAACTGTAGCATACCGTCTCAAGACTCCCCAGTCTTGAGCACTTGTATCTCTAGTGCAGTGTTCACTCGTACTCCTTGACTCTACAAATCATTACCATCATCATCATTGTTCACCGTCACCATACACCAAAAGCCCCTAGATTAGGGTTGGCCCTCATCATTAACACTGTTACCGACATTGCACATAACACTTGCTCAAGACTTCCTACTAGTCTTCGGGCTTCAAGACCGTAAAACCGTAAGCACCACATGAGAAGAGAGTATTCCTGGGGGCACAAGGAACAGTTAAAAGATTTCATCGTTGAAGCTTCTTTTGGATTCAAGGACAACGAATTCGGAAGACTTTCATTTCAGAGGAGATTTGACGCATTTGACAAGCAGACACAAAAAGATTTCACAGCTAGCAAAGGCAGAGATAGGAAGGTAGCCACTTCAGAGCGTCTCAGATCACTCCATCCATCTGCATCATTAAAGAAAGTAAACTGCCGTCCACAAACACTAGCCCACCGTGTCAGCCCCGTTCAATCAGATACAACAAGAGGAACCCGACAACTCGTCCAGCTCACCTGATTACAACGAACCGGAGCTCAGGTCGATCCTCTTAGATCAGCCGGCACACCAGTACCCCAATTCCCCCGAACCCCAACACCACCTCCCACTCTTCCGGCCTTCGACCCCTATGACAATCTTTGGAACTATGGATTCTGGAGATACAATGAAGCAACTGGCAGAAGAACTTTCGAAGATGGGCACGTTGAGGAAGATTAGGGACCCCGGGACGTGGAATGGGGACAAGGCCAAGTGGAGGAAGTGGTTTGCACTTCTTTCCATTTGGGTAGTAGAACAGGAATGGAAGACGAACCGACAGCAATGCGCCGCGGTTCTATCATGGTTAGAAGGAAAGGCCAAGGGATTCGCACAAATAACCCTTGAAAAGTATATCAGCACCGAGTCTGAATACGATGGACAAGGCAGAAGGCTAGGAGACAGAGCCTGGCCAGATTTTGGAGATATAGCCATAGAAATGAGGGCTTACTTCCGCATTCAGGAAATGGCACATGATGCCATGAAGAAGATTGAAGGCCTCAGGCATGGGAACTCTATAGATGAGTATCTACAAGCCTTCGAGGTACTAAGGAAAGATGCGGGGATAAGCTTGGAACACGCCGCCAAGCTATTAAGGGAACAAGTGCACTATAGAGTGTACCAACAGGCGGTAATGCAGGGGATAAAAGAGGACTTTTTTGAATTGACAGAACAGATGTGGACAATTGGGAGAGGATTTGAGCGAATGGCTGTAGAGAGAGCCACTCCTCGCTTCCAAAATCGTTTTCAACCGCCTTGAGGTCCTCCCCCCTCCAATTTTACACCAACCCCGCGATTTACCAACATGGGCATCCAACCGGGCAGAGGAGCCCCGATGGATGTAGATCGACAAGGAGCTGCTCCTATCACCATGCAGGCCCGCACCTGCTACAAATGCAGTAAGCCTGATCACATGGCCAGAGAATGCCGAGGACAATTTAACCCTGTGGCTCCTCGACCATCAAATAACTTTGAAAGGGGTCAACAACAACCGGTGCAAAGGCAGCAAGAAGCCCAAGCGCAATTCGTCCAACCTATTAGGTATGGAGAATTCTCACCACCAGATCAAAATGGATGGCAAACAGCTGAACCTACGGGTATTGGCCCAGTATACAACATGGCGGATGCTGCCCGTTTCCAAGAAATCCTGGCCGCTTCATGGGGAAGCATGGACGAGGCCAGGGCTTATTTCCAGGATCTGTTTGAAACAGAACGGAAACAGAAGGATGCGGTGGGAAAAGTTTAGGGAAACTTGATAGGTTAGAGTCAGGAATCCCAGTATGCAACTCTTTCTATCTTCCTTCATCTTTCAATGTGTCTACCATGAAATGGAATAAAGTTCCTTCCGTGACGGCATCTCTATCAAGCGTGACCCTGGAAATAGGGTGCTTAATTCCATCAGAAAATATTAACGGACAATTGTTTGCAATAGGAAGCGAAGAAAGAAAAGATCTAGCCAAGTTATTTAATAGAAAACAATGAGATGAACTTGGGGTAAGTGTAAAGATTGATGGTGAAGTAAAAGGAAAAAATGGATTAAAAATGGAATCATGTGGTTTGACTTTTGCTATTATTGATTCAGGAGCATCCATAACATTTATAGATCAGAAGTTCATGTGGAAGCATGGGCTTCATGAGAAAAATATGCCAAAACCCTTAACAGTATACAACACCGATGGAACAGAAGGGTCCATTGGTAAGATCACCACTTATGTAATTATTTATATAGCCATCAAAGGCGCAAATGGGCAATGGCATCGGGAAAGAAGCCTAGCTTATGTATCATCACTGGAACCACTTGATCTTCTTATAGGTTTCGATTGGTTCATAAGGCACAACCCAGATATTGACTGGGTAAATAAGAAAATTAACTTCTCTAGATGTACAGCGGACTGCGAGTCCCATCTTATGGCAAGAAAGATAACCGCAGAGGAACAGACGCAGCTACAAAAGGAAGTACCCAAGGAGTTGTGGGAATTTTTAAAGGTTTTCTCACAGCACGAATCGGAACGCATGCCTATCCAAAAACCCTGGAACCATGCGGTTGATTTAAAAGAAGATTTTATTCCAAAAAAGGGTTGTATTATTCCTCTTTCAAATGAAGAAATGAAGGAAGTACGAGAATTCATTGACAAAGAAACGAAGAAAGGGTACATTCATTCTTCTAAATCCCCACAGACGTCCCCAGTATTTTTTATTGGAAAGAAAGATGGCAGAAAATGCATGGTAATCAATTACTGCTATCTAAACGAACATACTGTAAAAAACAATTATCCTTTACCTCTCATTTCAATGCTAATTGATAGGTTAAACGGAGCCAATATGTTCACCACCCTCGACTTGCGATGGGGTTACAATAATATTTGCATGAAGGAAGGTGATGAATGGAAAGGAGCCTTCACCACTCCCATTGGTGCATACAAACCATTGGTAATGTATTTCGGCATGTGTAATTCACCAGGAACATTTCAGGCCATGGTGAACAACATTTTCCATGATATGTGGGAACATGTTGTCATTTATATCGATGACATCATGATCTTTACACAAGGCAAAAACCGGAATCAACATCTGGAGATCGTAGCCGAAGTATTAGGTCATCTTCGTGACCACGACCTTTTCCTCAAACCATCAAAGTGTCACTTCGCACAAGACCAAGTAGATTACTTGGGAATGGTTGTATCTAAAAAGGGGGTACAGATGCAACTCAACAAGACTAGTGCAGTTCGAAACTGGCCCATACCAAGAACAGTCAAACAGATTCAGGCCTTTTTAGGACTTGCAAACTATTATCGCAGATTTGTTCCCAATTTTGCAGATATAGCTCGCCTCCTCAATTCCCTTACCAAAAAAGACGTCAAATTTGAATGGACAGTGGAGTGCATGACTGCCTTTGTTCGTCTCAAGGACATTCTCACCTCCGAACCACTCCTTTGTTATCCCAATTCTTCTAAACCGGTTCGAATCGAAACAGATGCTTCGGATGTCGCCATTGGAGCAGTCATCTCCTATCAACAGGACGATGGTCTTTGGCGACCTGCGGCCTATATTTCCCATTCCTTGGATGCTGCAGAATTAAACTATCCTATTTATGACAAGGAACTTCTTGCTGTCATTTGTGCTCTTCGCGACTGGCGACATTATTTAATTGGCAGAGATTTTTTTGAGATCTGGACAGATCACAAAAACCTCGAATACTGGAAACGGCCCCAGGATCTTTCTCCCCAACAAGCAAGGTGGCAGGCCACTCTTGCTGAATTTAATTTTAAAATGTGTTATAAACCGGGTTCTACGAACGGTAGAGCAGATGCTTTATCGCAACGACAGGACCATTTCGAAAATAAACCGGAACCAAATAAACAAATTGTCATGCTTCCTCCCCATCTTTTCAACTGCTTTATCTCTTTTTCTTCTTCCTTTTTCTGTAGTGTACAACAAGCATCCACCGACCTTCAGCTCTCCGACACCTGGTGTTATAGTCCAGAAAGCAAGGTCTATCTAAACAACTGAAATCAAGTATTTATTCCCGAACCTTTACATTTAGAAGCACTTAATCTCTTTTATTTTTCTCCATTGGGCGGTCACGCAGGTCAAAACCATACCAAGCAACTTTTATCTAGATACTATTATTGGCCTGGACTCAAGGAAGACGTTGCAAATTTCATCTCTCACTGTTCTACATGTGCAACGTCCAAGGGTTCAGAAGCCGTTATTCCCGTTAAGCCGCTTCCTCTTGCATCTACCCTATGGGCAGATATTTCCATCGATTTCATTACTGGACTTCCCAAATCAAAAGGTTTCAATGCCATCATGGTGGTAGTAGACTGTTTCTCTAAAGAAGTTGTTTTTATTCCATGCCTTTCATCTCTTTCTTCTCTTTATGTAGCCGAATTATTTAGGGACAACATATGGTCGAGACATGGTCTCCCATTCTCTATTGTCTCGGATCGAGGACCGCAATTTGTTTCGGAGTTTTCTAAACAGCTGAACGAGATTCTTCAAATCAAGCAGAAGATCTCTACAGCTTATCATCCACGAACAGATGGACAAACGGAGTGAATCAATAGGGAACTAGAGCAGTATTTAAGAAACTTTATTGCCAAGCAACAGGAATCGTGGGCAGATTGGATCAAAATAGCCGAATATCACCATAATAACTCTTATTCGACTTCCACTAAAACATCTCCCTTCAAAATCACGAAAACCTATCATCCTAGACTTGGTTTCGAAGCACCACTCTCTACCCATCCCTCTTCCCACTTCCTTCGCGAAATGGCAAAATTGTTCAAAGACGTAAAAGAGGCATTATAGGAAACGCAGGAAAGAATGACCAAACAGAACAAAACAACACTCCCTTCATACACTAAAGGGCAGCAAGTTCTTCTTTCAACAAAAAATCTAACGCTTCCTTATCCATCAAAAAAGCTTACTAAATGATGGATCGGCCCATTTACTATCATCAATGTCATCCCCCATGCTGTTCGCCTCAAACTCCCCTCCACAATGCGTATTCATCCCACCGTAAATATTTCACACATTAAACCCTATCTTCTCTCGCTCCGTGGTCAGGACATACTCACCCCTGATCCCATTATGGTCACTGAAGAAGGACATGCTGAATACGAGGTTGACCATATAGTTGACTCTCGTATTCAAAAAGGCAAACTGGAATATCTTGTTCACTGGACTGGATATGGAGATACTGATCGTACCTGGCAAACAAAGGACGATTTAGCAAATTCCCCAGATCTAATCAATGAATTCCACAAGCTTCATTCCTCCGCACTGCGTCGTCTTTTCTCAATAGACCTTTCAACTTTCCGTTCATTATTTAAACCATATGAAAACCACACCAAAACGAATGCTCTCTTCGTGTCTCGTCTGGAATCTGAGACCTAAAAAGGGGGTAGTGTTATAGTCCGCTTTTTCAAACTTTTGATCATGTGACCTTACCTTATCTTTCCATGTGGTTATCTAATCTTTTATCTTATCAGGGCACGTGTTGGGTCACATGACTGGTCTAGGCCCAGGGCATAGGGTTAGCCTCATGTTTTCCAGCCCCTTTTCATTTCCATCTCTCTTCCATTTTAGAAGCACCAAGCCCTTTCAGCCATTGGCTATTCTCATGGTGTCTTCTCTTCTTTTTGATCCCCGTTCAGGGTCCATGGGAATTCTCCCATCAGGGTCTTGGTCCGTGCACTGTAGCTATACCTATATAAACTGTAGCATACCGTCTCAAGACTCCCCAGTCTTGAGCACTTGTATCTCTAGTGCAGTGTTCACTCGTACTCCTTGACTCTACAAATCATTACCATCATCATCATCATTCACTGTCACCGTACACCGAAAGCCCCTAGATTAGGGTTGGCCCTCATTGTTAACACCGTTACCGACATTGCACATAACAGTTATGAGGATACTGATGAGGAGACCTCATGGCTTCTTGCCACTGAATTAGGGCACACTTCCAAGATCATTGAGGAGTTTCATCTCCATTACCCAGACAAACCTGGGCCATCTTATGATTAACCAACTGTGTAGTGGATCTAGTAATCTAGTCACAAGATCCTCTATCTATTCTAAGATTGCCTTTTTGATCTCCTTGTCTACCACCAAAATTTTGCCAACCTTCTCACAAAGTTTCAACAGCTCTGCTGCCACCTTGTCCACCTCCCTGTCCTTGCTTCCCAAACTCCTGGCCTCTCCAGTCTCCTCCACTCATGCTGTTCCCAATGCATCAACCAGCTGCTCCAGCAGCTGGTTCTTGTATTTGGCCTCTCACTGTATCTTCCAGCCCACCTTCCTTACTGATGCCTCCATCAGATGACAGCCCTCAGCCACCTGCCAAAGACCCTTCTCTGTCTCCTCTGAGTCTGCCCTGCTATTGGACACCCCTTTCTCTTCTACCTTCTGTCTCTGCTTTCTTTCTGGCTTCTCCTGGCCAGGGCAGTCACACCTTACCTTTGCCTCTATACAGGCAAGGCATGATGTTGACTTGCCTGGGCCCACCTGGCACTCCAGTTCCTGGTCATCACACCTCTGGCACCCCAGTCCCTTTTCTGCTCTTCTCTTGCCATTGCCGTTACTCAACCCCACCTGGGCTTGGTGAAGTTCCTCCACCTAAGCCAGTTTTTGAGTGCTAGGTCCCAACCCCATTTCCAATACTCACCCATTTCTGGACTGCTGCCACTGTTTTCTGAGCCTCCTCCACTTTCTTCCAAGCCTCCTTCTCTCTCCTCACTTTTCTCTGCTGTTTCTGCTTAGCATACTTTATGTTACCAAGCTCCTCTTCATCTTCAACACACTTCTCCAGGCACTCATTAGACCAGGTGTGAATGTCAGTGAATGAAGACATAATGAGGGATACTAGTGTGGAAGTCTCTGGGGTGATATTTGCTTTTATGGTTTTCTGGCCAGCTAAACCCCAATGCCTGCTCCACTCACTTATTCATCAAGAGCATGTGCTTCACAGCCTTTAGAGGTTCAGGCCTTAAGAGGGGAATACTGTCACATCCTGTGCCAACAGATCAACTCCACTATGTCTCTAATGCAACTCCAGTTGCTTTTATGCTTTAAACTGCATGTTTCCTAGTTCCCTTTACCTCTGTCTTTTCCTACCTAACAATTGATTACAACTTTACCTATGCTAACTCTGTATCATTCCAATACAACTCCATTGTTCCTCTAACCTCACTTTCTGTTCCTGTTTCTTTGTGCTGCACTTCTCCCTGTTATCACTTAGTTTCAGTTTGACATTATTTGACATTGTCTCCTTTGACATCTTTATTTGTATCCAGGATACATTGGCACCTGCTTCACTTATGAGACAACTCCTTTCATATTCCCATTCCCTCCTTAGATAATCTGCCTTTCTGAGGTATAAGTACTGTAGTTCTGTATCTTGTATTTCAGTTTGAATATCAACCATAACATGATGTTATGATTCCCCCAGATTCCTCCTGCCTCACAACTTGATGTCATACCCTACCCTAAGTCCCTCAATTTACTCCAAGACTTGACATTGTGTCTCTTATTGGGAAAAAGCCCTATGGCCTATCCCAGACCTCCAATAGTTTCTGACCCCTCTGTAAATTGGGGCACTTGGTACTAGCATAAGTGTGCACCACATAAGGTGAAGCCAAGCCCCATTCACTCCAGAGTTATCCAGAGTATCCTCAGAGTATGTCAAAATGTTTATAACATGGGAAGATTTATCCCTCTAAATTCCCTCAAGCTTCATTCTTCTTCTTTGTCAAGAAAAAGGATGGCAAACTCCACCCCTGTCAGAATTACAGGTATCTTAACAAGCATACTGTTTGTGATGCCTATCCACTTCCCCTCATTTCTGACCTCATTGACAAGCTTCATGATGCTCAGCTTTTCACTAAGTTTGATGTCTGATGGGGCTATAACAATGTCTGTATTCACAATGGACATCAATGAAAAGCCACCTTCATTACACATAAGGGGCTCTTTGAACCCATGGTGATGTTCTTCAATTTAAACAACTTACCTGCTACTTTCCAGCATTTCATGAATGATTTGTTCTGTGATATAATTGCTGAAGGATGGCTTGTCATCTATATGGATGACCTTCTCATCTCCTCCCCTGATGCTGACACCCATCAGGAATGCACCTCCCATGTCCTCTGATGAATGACAGAACTTGATCTCCACCTTAAACTGGAGAAATGCATCTTTGCCACTTCCCAGGTTGAATACCTCAGGATAATTGTTCATTCTGGCGAGCTCACTATGGACCCCATTAAGCTCACTGGTATCTCCCAGTGGCCCACTCCATCTAAAGTCAAGAATGTCCATTCCTTCCTTGGCTTTGCTAACTTCTATAGGTGACTTATTCCCAACTACTCCACTATTGCCCATCCCCTCCTTGATCTCACCAAGAAATCCATGGCATGGTCTTGGTCTCCCACTGCTCAGAAAGCCTTTGATTCCCTCAAGGCTATCTTCTTATCACAACTGGTATTGTGGATGCCAGATCTTGCTTGCCCATTTGCCATTGCCACCAATGCTTCTGCTTATGCATCTGGTGGTATCCTTCTCCAAGCTGATGAGAACAGAGATTGGCACCCCTGTTCTTATCTCTCCCAGATATTCCTTGCTGCCAAGCAGAACCATGATATTTATGTTATGCTAGGCCTGAGTAGGGACAGACATAGACCTTGCTGTGGACAAAGTGGAAGAAGCAAATCAAAGGTAAGCTTCAAGACAAGTGAAAGGCAACAAATGAAGTGTTGTGCCTTAGTGGTACCAGCTACACTTCCAGGAGTATGCTGAGATCAGATGCTGATGATCCTCTGGTTAAGTGCCAGGACACAAACAGTGGATTCCAAGTATGTAGATACAAGGAGTAGTGGAGATGTGAGGACTATGAGGTGATTGCAAGGTAGAAGTAGCATAAGGAGAGAGAGGACAAGAAATACACTACTTTATAGTACAGTTAATAAGGTTGAAGTGGAGACATGTAGGATAATCATGCTGACAAATGATGAGTAAGGTATCCATGTGGAAACAGATGGAAAGTGATGGAACAATTATGAGTCAGCTGATTAAGAAATAAAAAGCCTGGGCAAAGGGCATAACAGTAGAGTGGTCTAGGCAGGGCTAGAGCATGAAAAGAGCAGAATCTATTGTAAAATATGAACAAGAAAGCACCTGAGATGTGAGAAGAGCAGAAGTTATGATGAGAATAAGAGGAAAAAAGAAAAGAAAAGAGAAAACATAACATTACCCCCCTGCTAGGGGTGGAAGACCCATGACACCTCAAAAGGCATCATAGGAGGGTCCAGGGAAGCCAGTGATGTTGGCCCAGCCAACCTCATTGATGATATTGTCATGGAAGTTATCATTGGTGTGATAAGAAGGAGAAGGGGGTGACATAACTGCAGGAGGGCAATAGTAGAAGCCCTGAGAGTGGTGGGAGCCACAAGAGTGGTAGGAGGAGTGGGAGGAGCTGTGAGAGGAGGAGTGGGAGAAGCCACAAGAGAAGGTGTGGAAGGAACCATGAGAGGAAGAGGAGGTGGAGGAGGAGATGAGTGGGTCAGTGACATGGCACTGAGCTGGGCAGTGAGCCTGAGTATGTCTGGGGTGCCAGCAGAGACAGTAGGGGCACTGGTAGGACAGGCAGTTGATGCAAATGTGGCCCAGACAGTGGCAGTGAAAACAGGCCTCACAAAAGCAAGGGTGAAAGGAAGGAAGGAGACCATTGCCATGAAGGCTGGTCCACCAGGCTTCAGCATGTTTGAAGGCAGCAAGCTCATCATCATCAAGGGAAGAGGAGGAAGCAGATGGAGTAGTAGGGATATATCCCTGGGCAGTGGCCAGCTCATGCATATATTAGTCAAGGTTAGTGAGAAACTTATCCATTTCAAGCTGGTAGGTGAGAGCTTCTGTTATATTCTGGACCTCTAATCTGAATTCCAACCCCATTCCAACCTGGCTTACAATTGGTCTTCACACCTAGTAAGCTACTCCAGCCCTCTGACTCCTCTCCAGGCAACTCTGGCCCTCTGTCACCATTTCAGTCTTCCCCAGCTACACATGTATGCTTCCTGCCCCTCAGCATTATACACTTCCCCAGGCTTCCACTCCCACTCTGCCCTATTCTGCTTCCAGTCTATCTCTGCTCCAGTTAAGTACTACCCTAGTTCCCCTTTGTTATCTCTGAACCATCCTGATATAACTCCATTACTGTTCCCAGTCAGTTACCATTACCATCATTGTTACTATTCCTGTTCCATTCCTATTCCTTGCTTTCCCCTGTTTCATCCTGTCACCCTTCAGTTTCAGTCTGACATGATTGGACATTGTCTCCCTGACATCTCCATTCATTTCCTAGATATCTAGACATCTGCTTCACTTCTGAGTTTGCAGCTGTCTCATTTTGTTACACTTCTAGATAGTTCTGCCTCTCTGAGATATAAGTACTGTAGTTCTGTATCTTGTACCTCAGTATGAATATCAACAAAAACAACAGAAATACCCTCTTGTTATTGTCCTCACTCTGCTCAAGCCCTTGGGCTCACTCTGACCCTCTGGATTACTCCAGAGTACCTCCAAGGCCAAGCAATATCCTTGAAGGAGTCACAAGGTCTTATCCCCATGACTAGGCTTGACTCTCCTTGTCCTGCCTGTCCCTCCTGTTGAGCATAGAGACAGCCTTCACCTACCCCCAACATCTATGTAAATCGGAACAATGGAGAAGTGCAAGGGCATACCACATAAGGTGAAGCTGAGTCCCATTTGACCATTGAAACCCTTCCTAGATTTCCCCGGAGCTCTCCGGAGTCCCCTGGAGTTCTGACCTTCCTTCAGTGTCAAGGATTTCATTTTAAAAAAAAGAAACTGGTTAAAAGTATACTCATCTTGGTATAGATTTTAACAGTCTTTTTTTTTATTGGGATGAAGTTTTAACAGCTTTGATATTGAAAAGAAGTTCATGGTGAATAGATGTAATCAGGGCTTGAGTGAGGGAGACCTGAGCATGAGAGATGCAGATAAGGGTGAAGGCCAAGAGAAGAAGACAGAGGAGTTGCATATAAATCTGATAAATGAGCCAGAGCAGAGAGAACATATCAAGGTGTGATCCAATGGGGATGGTGAGGTGTGAGTCCATGATATATGTCATGACCTAGTGAGAGTAATCAGGGGAGGGGGCACCCTGACAAAGGGCATGCACAGAGAGTGGGAGGTTAATGCTGAGGATTTCAGTGAACTGAGTATCGATGGGAGAAGAAGGGATGGGGATGGGAGCAATGATGGCAGGACCAATAGAGATAGCAGAGGGTGAGGTTACAAAGTCCTCAGATACAAGCACAGAAAGGGGAGAAGAAAAGTGAGTATCTGTAAGTGAGGATGGGGAAGAAATAAGTGAAGGCTCAACAGAAGCTTCCTCAATGGGAAGCTGGGATGAGGGCACAGGTAGGGAGTCAAGGGGGATATTGCAGGAGTGGAAGCCTTGGTTGACAGTAAAGGCCATTGCAATTATTGGGAGCAGTGAGTGATTTTCTTGGTGGAGTGAGGAGGAGAAGTGGATGGGGGGAAATGGCAAGGGTGGAGGAGTTTATACTCATCCAAAGTGGACTGGGAGCATTTCAAGTTCTGTTCCAGTTCCTAGAAATTATCTTCTACTGAGTATTCTTTCTATTGGATCAGGAACTAACAGTTACCTGGGGGACCTCAATGTTTTAATATCTGCTTCAATTCATATTCCTCCTCACCTTCTATAAGGTCCAGGGGTGGAGTGGGGAAGTTCTTTCCATAAACATCATTTTTGTGATAGGGTGATAACAGTGATGCATGGAATATGGGGTGAATCTTCCATGTGGATGGAAGATGGAGGTGGTAGATAATTGGGGAAAGGACTTCTGTGATGGTGAAGGGTCCTTCCTGTTTTGGGGAGAGTTTCAGATGAACAACAGCCCATTTCAAATTGTGGGCTTCTAACCACACCTTATCTCCTTTTACAAATGGGAAGAAGGTGAAATGGATGTGGAAAGCCATGGTTTGATGGGCTAAGTCATGAGTTGCAAGGGCTTTATCATGAGCAGCAAGGAGTACCTTAGTGTGGTCAGCAATAGCAGGCATTAGTGATTTGTCAATGATAGAGGGAAGGGCATGGGATTTATATCCCATCATGAGATAGAATGGAGATTGCCCAGTTATGGCATGAGGGTAGCAATTGTGAACAAATTCAGTGTAAGTGATAGAGTCAGCCCATCCAGTGGAGTTGGAGCCACAGTAAATGCAGATATATATCTCAATCTCCTGGTTAACTCATTCAGTTTCTCTGTTAGATTGAGGATAATATGCAGTAGAGAGGGAGAAATTGTACTCAAGGAGTTTTCCAAGTTCCTTGGCAAAGGTGGAGACAAATTAAGGGCCTCAATTAAAGATGATCTTGTTATAGAAATCATATCAGAGGTAGACTTTGTGGAAAAAGAGGGTGGCAATGTCCTCAGTAGTAACTGATTTCTTAGTGGGGCAAAGAATTACCCCCTTTGTAAGTTCATTGTTATAATGCACTTTTTCAATTTTACTCTTTTTGAACTGATCATCTCACTACTGTAGCTCTTCACATTGTCACATCACATGACCATTTCACTTCTTCACACCTTTCACTTCTTCACCTCTTCACTCTTTCACTTTTCACATTTTCACATGGCACAAGTCTAGAGCAATCTAGACTCTGATGTCATACCTCATGTTTAGCACATGTATTTCTAGGTCCCTGCTCCTTTATCACTATTGGTTGGCTTACTGTACATTACTTTAGTGCCAGTACCATTTACATGGTCTGTGTGCATACTGTAGCAATATATAAGGAGGTTGGCTCAAGCCTGGGTTTTCCCAGTCTTGTGCACTTGAACCTTCTAGTTCTTGTTCTATCTTGGCTCTTATCTCTTTTGTTCTATTGCCTAGTTCATTGCCACTAGCATAAAAGCAACACTCAGGATCAGGATCAGACAGCACACACCAAGCTTAGATGTTAGATTTAGTCAATGCATCATTAGTTGCATTTTATCCATGGTCAACCACAACCAACAAGGCATCAAAGTCAGAGGAAGAAGGAAGATCAATGATGAGATCACAAGAGATCTGTTGAAAGGAATAAGTGGCAGTGGAGCAAATGAAAGAGAGAGCAGGGTGAGAAGGGTGAGTGTTCACCTTGTTTTGTTGGCAAATGGGGCAACTGGCAACATAGTTGTGAATGAAAGCAGCAAGGCCAGGCCACCAGAATTCAGTGGAGATAAGCTGATGAGTTTTTAAGTAGCCAGGGTGGCTGGTGAAGAGGTGGTCATGGCAACATTGAAAAATGGCATGGTGAAGGTGAATGAAGAAAGGAATGAAAACATGATTACAGTAAGTGAGTAATCCATCAATTTCCTTCCAATCAAAGGTACAGAAGCACAAGAATTTCTTATCTGCAAAAGCATCCTGTTTTTGCAGGATAGAGAGGTGGAGGGGGTTACCTTGTTAATGCTCCTTAATATGAGCAGAGAGGTTAGCATCAATGAGATTAACAAAGAGTTCAGGGTAAAGAAGAGTAACTTCCTGATTATCCTGGGAAGTATCAGGACAAAGGTCAGAGTGATAAGAGAGGGCATCAGGCCTGGCAAGAGAGGTACCAGCAACATGGGAGAGTTGCAGGTCAAAGTCAGCAATATCAAGAAGCCAGTGAGCTTGGCATTGGTTGAGCTTCTAAGGGGACTTAAAATAGATTAGGTTCTTGTGGTCAGTGAAAACCTGAGCAGGAGTGGAAGTGCTGAGGAGGTATTGTCTCCAGGCTTTCAGGGTGTGAATGACCACAAGGAGTTCACAGTCATAGATATCATAGTTCCGCTCAGCAGCAGAGAATGTCTGGGAGAAATAAGAATAGGGATGCCAATCTCCATTCTCATCAGTTTGGAGAAGAATTCCACCAGATGCATAAGCTGAAGCATTGGTGGCAATGGCAAATGGGCAAGCAAGATCCAGCATCTGCAAGACTGGTTGGGACAGAAAGATAGCCTTGAGGGAATCAAAGGCTTTCTGAGTGGTGGAAGATCAAGACCATGCCATGGACTTCTTGGTGAAATCAAGGAGGGGACAGGTGATGGTGGAGTAGTTGGGGATGAATCATCTGTAAAAGTTAGCAAAGCCAAGAAAAAAGCAGACATTCTTGATTTTGGAAGGAGTGGGCCACTGGAAAATACCAGTGAGCTTAATGGGGTCCATGGCAAGTTCACCAGGGCAAACTATCATCCCTAGGTATTTAACCTGGGGGGCAGCAAAGGTACATTTCTCCAGTTTGAGGTGGAGATCAAGTTCTGACATCCATTGGAGGACATGGGAGGTGTGTTCCTGATGGGTGTCAGCATTAGGGGAGGAGATAAGGAGGTCATCCATGTAAATGACAAGCCATCCTTCAGTGACCATATCTCAGAACAAATCATTTATGAATCACTGGAAAGTAGCAGGTAAGTTATTCAAACCAAAGAACATCACTGTGGGTTTGAAGAGCCCCTTATGTGTGATGAAAGTGGCTTTCCATTGATGTCCATCACAGATATGAACATTGTTATAGCCCCATTGAACATCAAACTTAGTGAAAAGTTGAGCATTATAAAGCTTGTTGATAAGATCAGAAATAAGGGGAAGCAGATAGGCATTACAAACAGTATGTTCATTGAGATACCTGTAATCCTGACAGGGGCGGAGTTTGCCATACTTTTTCTTGATAAAAAAGAAGGATGAAGCCTGAGGGGATTTAGAGGGATGAATCTTTCCAGCTCAAAGGTTCTCTTTGAGAAATGCTTCTGTAGCCTGTCACTCAGAGGAGGATAAGGGGTAAACCTTACCTATCTTTGGGACAAATGTGTCCTTCAGATTGATCTCATGATCATAGAGGTAAGAGGGTGGAAGGTGGTCTAGTGTTTTTGGAGTATTGGAGAATACCAATGAGAACTGAGAGTATTTAGGGGGAAGGGTTGTCTTGGGTTTGGCCTTTTTGGCCTCAATGGCAAGCTCAGTGGATGTAGTGAGCTGAGCAACAGTGATTTTGGGGAGATAAGAGGAGCAGCAATCTAAAATCCTGCTAGAGTGGCAGTCATAGAGTAAGTCATTGATTAACTTTTCTGGAGTGATGTAGTCCAGATAGCAGACTAGGAGTTCATTGTGTGGGATAATGATGTCTTTGAGAAGTCCATCAAACTGAGGTTTGTGATCAGAGTTGATGTGATAGGTGACATCATCAGAAGGGGGGTCTGGAATGGTAAGCATGTTTGCCATCCAATCAATAGTGGGGTTTGTGGCCCAAAGCCATGGATGTCCAAGGATGATGTTCTCCTTCCTGCATGCAATGACATAGCAGGAGACCAGAAGAACAGATTGTTCAAAGCAAAGAAGGAGGTTGCAAGTTTGAGTGATTTTGCCCTTCTTGTTTTCAGAGTGGTCAATGTTCTGAATGATGATTGGTTTGTTGAGTTTCTTGGTGGGAAACTGGTTCTTCTTAACAAAGTCCCAGTCTACACAGTTGATCTGTGCTCCACTATTGACAAGAGCACAAGTAGCTACAACTTTCTTGGCATGAGTGGAAGGGAAAACTTGAATTGCAATCTTTATTGATTTCTTGGAAGTGAATACAAGTACAGGTGCACAAGAGAAGGAGGAAGTACCTTGCATAGGGGAGGTACTCCATTTTAAAAACCCTGCTTCTCCATCTTTTTCTTTCACTCTTTCTTCACTATTACTCTTGCCACTTCATCATCAGATTCATCATCACTAATCTCCTTTATCTTTATCATTAGTTCTTTAGCAGAAACCATCTTGATGCAAGAAGTGTCCTTGGTGGTGGAAGAGGAAGAAGAAGTGGGGAAATTGGGGCAGGCCATGTTAATATGACCAGGTTTCCAACATCTGAAGCAGAGTCAGTTCTTGATGCAGAAGGTCCTACCTGCCTTGATTAGGCAACCTTTCTTTATGGCATCAATGTTCATAGCATTCGGATCTTTCTCCAGCTTGGACATAGTAGAGGGGGGCATAGAAGTTGTTATGGTGTCAGTTTCTGAATGACTTGTTCTAACCCTAAACAGTCTGCCTTGAGAGGGTATGTCGGTTTCATTGTCAGATTCGGTTGGAATAGAGTGAAGAGTGATGTGATGGACTCAGGGTAGCAAAGCCTGAGGAGCCATAGCACTAGTTAGGAGAGAAATGCCTATATTGATAAAGGCACTAGATGATATACAATGTGCAAGCTAAACAAGTGGTTAAGGCTGGGAAGCTGAAATCAAGGAACTATCTGCTATTTATACTAAGTCCAGATGCACACAGACCACCTCCAGGGCATAGGAAACTACTAAATAAAGAATAGGGCATAGGGCATGCTTACTGAGAATATGACCAATGGGCCATGTGTAGAATGGAGAGGCTATGTGGAATGGAAACCAAGGGTCTAGGGTAAGCAGAGATTAGACCATGTCCTCAACCATGAGGTCAAGGAGATCCCATCTGGATTTCTGCCACAGATCAGATCCATTCATCTAGATCAGATGTCATCTAGATCCAATTGGGAGATACCTTCATCTGAGATGCTAGATCCAACTCTATAAGCTGTGTCCCAAATCCAAGGGAAACTCTGAATAAACAACTCAACCATATTCTAGGGTTTATCCTTGTTTGGCAATAAAGTCTCACAGTCACGTGCTTGTCATGTGACTCTTCTGCTAGTGAATGTTATGTTTATAACAGAAGTCCAGGTAAATACACAAGGATTCTTTTACTGTTGTTTTATAGAGTGGGTGTACTCCATAGTTCCTTGGAAGTGAGTGGCCTTGGTATACCACTCAGCTATAGTAGAGGGAATTGTATCCAAGTTGTGGATATGACAAGAGAGATAGAATGCAAGTCCTGTTTCAAAGTAACTGATGAGGACATTGTTGTCAGTGATTTTAGCAGTGATGACATGGTTTTGGAACTTAGCAGTATATTCAGCAAGGGAAGGCATCCATTCACCCTTCTTTCCTTGCTTCATCTGGGTGTTAGCCAACCAGTGAATGGCAGTGTTAACTGTGTCCTGTTGTTGGAAAACTTTCAGGAATGTGGAGGTGAAATGGGAAAAATTTCCCATGGTGACAGTCATTCTGGAGATACATTTCTTCTGATATGTTGCAGCCCACAACAGTGCTGGCCCTTTGGTCATAAATGAAAGGGCAAATGCAATCTTCTTTTTGTTGGAGTCATAGACTATGCTATTAACAAAGAGGTAGAACTGGACTGTATTCAGCCAGTTCTCAGCCTTGATCTATTGCCATCAAAGTGTTCAGGGGTACCAAGATGAAGTTCCATAGGCTTGGTGGTGGAGGTAGAGGAGCCAGACATAACTATGGATGGAGAGGGTTGGGGAAGGGTAAATGCAGGTCAGCATCAGATGGGAGTAGGAGATGGTGGAGTCTGGGCTCAGGGAATCTGTAGGGAAGAAGAGAGTTCAAGAGTGAGGTCACAGTCTTCTTGTACTTCTTCTTGAGAGGGGATAAGGATGTCCACAAGTGTGTCTTCTGATGTGGAAGGGTGATCCAGAGAAGAGGGGTTCTCAGGCTCTGAAGTGGACTTGAGGGGGTCTGAGGTAGAGACATGAGGCTCACCCCAGAGGGAATTGAACAGTGAGGGTTGTTTAGGCAGAATGGTGGGAGCAGACTATAGCAACAATAGCTGCAAGTAGATTATGCTACTTCTTTTGTTACACTAGGCCTGGGTAGAGACAGGCATAGACCTTGCTGTGGACAAAGTGAAAGAAGCAAACCAAAGGTAAGCTTCAAGACAAGTGAAAGGCAACAAATGAAGTGTTGTGCCTTAGTGGTACCAGCTACACTCCCAGGGATGTGCCAAGATCAGATGCTGATAATCCTCTGGATAAGTGCCAGGACACAAACAGTGGATTCCAAGTATGTAGGTACAAGGATTAGTGGAGATGTGAGGACTGTGAGGTGATCACAAGGTAGAAGTAGCATAAGGAAAGAGAGGACAAGAAATATGCTACTTTATAGTATAGTTAATAAGGTTGAAGCAGAGACATGTAGGATAATCATGCTGACAAATGATGAGTAAGGTATCCATGTGGAAACAGATGAAAAGTAATGGAATGATTATGAGTCAGATAATTAAGAGATAAAAAGCCCAGGCAAAGGGCATAACAGTAGAGTGGTCTAGGCAGGGCTAGAGTGCGAGAAGAGTGGAATCTATTGTGAAAGATGAACAAGAAAGCACCTGAGGTGCAAGAAGAGCAGAAGTTACAATAAGAATAAGAGGAAAAGAGAAAAAAAAAGAGGAAATGTAACAATTTATAACTGAGAACTCCTTGCAGTCATTCATGCCCTGAAAGCCTGGAGGTAATACCTTCTTGGCTCCTTTACTCCTGTTCAGGTTTTCACCAATCACAAAAACCTGACCTATTTTAAATCCTCTCAGAAGCTTAATCAATGCCAAGCTCACTGGCTTTTTGACATTGCTGACTTTGACCTGCAACTTTCCCATGTTGCTGGTACCTCTCTTGTCAGGCCTAACACCCTCTCTTGCTGCCCTGATCTTTGTTCTGATACTTCTCAGGATAATCAGGAAGTTACCCTTCTTCTCCCTGAACTCTTTGTTAATCTTATTGATGCTAATCTCTCTGCCCATATTAAGGAGCATCAATAGGGTGACCCCCTTCATCTCTCCATCCTGCAAAAATGGAATGCTTTCACAGATGAGAAATTCCTGCACTTCCGCACCTCTGACTGGAAGGAAATTAACAGATTACTTACTTACTGTAACTGCATTTTTATTTCCTCCTCCATTAACCTCTGTTGTGCAATCCTTCACCACTATCATGACCACCCCTCTGCTGGCCACCCCAGTTATTTAAAAACCCAACAACTCATCTCTGCCAAGTTTTGGTGGCCTGGTGTTAAAACTTTCCATTCTTCTTAAAGAGACTGTTAAAACCTATACCAAGACAAGTATACTTTTAACCAGTTCCTCTTTTTTAAATGAAACCCTTGACGCTGGAGATAGATCAGAACTCTGGGTGCTCTGGAGAATTCTGGGGAAATCTAGGAAGGGTTTCAATGGTTGAATGGAACTCAGCTTCACCTTATGGGATGTGCCCTTGCACTTCTCTGTTGTCCCAATTTACATAGATGTCAGAGTGGGTAATAAGGCTGTCTCTATGCTCAACAGGAGAGACAGGCAGGACAAGAAGAGTCAAGCCTAGTTATGGGAGTGAGGCTTTACAACTCCTTTGAGGATATCATGTAGCCTTGGAGGTATTCTGGAGTAACCCAGAGGGTCAGAGTGAGCTCAAGGGCTTGTGCAGTGTAAGGACAACAACAAGAGGGTTCTGGTGTTTTTGTTGATATTCATACTGAGGTACAAGATACAGAACTACAGTACTTATACCTCAGAAAGGTAGAACTATCTAGAAGTGTAATGAAATGAGACAGGTGCAAACTCAGAAGCAAAGCAGATGTCTAGATATCTAGGGAATGAATGGAGATGTCAGGAAGACCATGTTCAATTATGTCAGACTGAAACTGAAGGGTAACAGAATGAAACAGGAGAGAGCAAGGAACAGGAATGGAACAGGAATAGTAACAATGATGGTAATGGTAACGGACCAGGAACAGTAACAGAGTTATATCAGGATGGTCTGGACAAAGGGGAACTAGGATGTTACTTAACTGGAGCAGAGATAGACTGGAAGTGGAATGGGCAGAGTGGGAGCAGAAGTCTGGGGAAGTGTATAATGCTAAGGGACAGGAGTGTACATGTGTAGCTGGGGAAGACTGAAATGGTGACAGAGGGCCAGAGTTGCCTGGAGGGGAGTCAGAGGGCTGGAGCAGCTTACTAGGTGTGAAGACCAATTGTAAGCTGGGTTGGAATGGGGTTGGAATTCAGGTTGAAGGTCTGGGATATGACACCTGGCCTTACTGCTTTCATCCACAACTATGTTGCCAGCTGTTCCATTTGCCAGCAGAATAAGGTGAACACTCATTCCTCTACACCTGCTCTCTCTCCTATTTGCTTCACCACCACTTGCCTCTTCCAACAGATCTTCTGTAATCTGATCACTAATCTTCCTCCATTCTCTGACTTTGATGCCTTACTGGTTGTGGTTAACCACAGGCTTATGAAGGAGGTAATTCTTTGCCCCACTAAGAAATCTATGACTGCTGAGGGCATTGCCACCCTCTTTTTCCACAAAGACTACCTCCATTATGATCTCTATAACAAGATCATCTCTGATCAAGGCCCTCAGTTTGCCTCTGCCTTTGCTAAGGAGCTTGGGAAACTCCTTGAGTATAATCTTTCCCTTTCTACCATGTACCATTCTCAATCTGATGGTGAAACTGAATGAGTAAACCAGGAGATTGAGATGTACATTCACATCTACTGCAGCTCCAACCTCATCAGATGGGCTGATTTTATCACCCATGCTGAATTTGTCTATAACTGTCACCCCCACTCCATCACAGGGCAATCTCCATTCTATCTCATGATGGAATATGAACCTCATGCCCTCCCCTCTATCATTGACAAATCACTGATGCCTGCCATTGCTAACTGCACTAAGGCACTCCTTGCTGCTTGTGACAAAGCACTCACTGCACATGATTTAGCCTGCCAAACCATGACATCTCATATCCACTCCACCTTTTCCCCATTTGCCAAAGGAGATAAAGTATGGTTAGAAGCCTGTAATTTGAAACAGGTTATTGTTCATTCCAAACTCTCTCCTAAATGGGAAGAACCCTTCACAATTACAGAAGTCCTCTCTCTGATTATCTATCACCTCTGCCTTCCATCCACATGGAAGATTCACCCAGTGTTTCATGCATCACTGTTATTGCCCTATCACAAAAATAACATTCACAGAAAGAACTTCCCTGCTCCACCCCCAAATCTTATAGAAGGTGAGGAGGAATATGAATTAGAGTGGATATTAAAATATTGAGGTCTCCCAGGTAACTGTCAGTTCCTGATCTGATGGAAAGGATACTTGGCAGAAGACAACTCCTGGGAACCAGAATGGAACTTGAAATGTTTCCAGTCCACTCTGGATAAGTATAAACTCCTCCACCCTCACCATTTCTTCTCATCTGCTTTTCTTCCTCACCCTATCAAGAAAACCACTTGCCACTCCAAATAATTGCAACATCTCTCTTGATACCCCACTAATGTCATCATTGCAGCTCCCCACTGAGGAGGCTCCAGTTGAGCCTTCACTTATCTCTTCCCCATCTTCTCTTACAGATACTCATTTTTCTTCCCTGCTTTCTGCACTTGCTTCTGAGCTTCCTTCCAAGGATTTTGTAGCTTCTCTCCCTGCTATCTCCATAGGCCCAGCTGTCATCGCTTCCATCCCTGTTCTGCCTTCCACCATTGATACCAGGTCCACTGGAATCCTTAGTGTTGACCTTCCACTTTTGGCCCACACTCTTTGTCATGGCACCCCATCTTCCAACTATGTCCAATGGGTCATGATCTATGTTATGGACTTGCACCTCACCATCTCCATTGGGTCTCACCTTGACATGTTCTCACCCCTCTGGCTCATATATCAGATCTACATGCAGCTCCTCTGTCTTTCCTTCCTGGCCTCTACCCTCACCCATATCCCTCATGCCTGAGTCTCCCTCACATAGGCACTTATTATGTCTATCCATCAGGAGCTCCTATTCAACATTGAAGCTCTTGCCTATCAGATGGAAATGGGTGAATTTCTCACAGATTTAGACTAATACATGCATAAGCTAGCCACTGCCAGGGATTATACCCCTACTACTCCATTTGCCTCTTCTTTTCCTCTTGACAATGATGAGCTTGCAGCTCTCAAACATGCTGAAGCCTGGTGAACCAGTCTTCATGGCAACAGTTACCTTTCTCCTTCCCATCCTCACTTTTGCAAGGCCTGCTTTCACTGCTGCTGCCTGGACCACATCTGCATCAACTGCCTGTCCTACCAGTGCCTCTACTGTCTCCACTGGCACCCCAGACATACTCAAGCTTGTTGCCCAGCTCAATGCCATGTTATTGACCCACTTGTCTCCTTCTCTGCCTCTTCCTCCTCCTGCAGCTCATCCTGCTCCTCTCACCACTCCTGTGGCTCCCACTGATCTCAGGGTTCCTATCATTACCCTTCTGTGGCTCTATCACTCCCTCTACCTTCATATCACACTGATGATGACTTCTGTGACAATGTCATTGATAAGGTAGGCTGGGCCAACATCACTGGCTCCCCCAGGCCCTTCTATGATGCTTTTTAAGGTGTCACAAGTCTTTCACCCCTAGCAGGGGGGTAATATTACATTTCCTCTTTTCTTTTTTCTTTTCCTCTTTTCTCTTATCTTAGCTTCTGCTCTTCATGCACCAAGGGTGCTTTCTTGTTCACTTCTCACAATAGATTCCACTCTTCTTACACTCTAGCCTTGGCTAGACTGCTCTCTTGTTAAGCCCTTTGCCCAGGCTTCCTATCTCTTAATCAGCTGACTCATAATCATTCTATCTCTTTCCATCCATTTTCACATGGATATCTTACTTATCATCTGTCAGCATGATTACTCATTCCATCTCTGCTCAAACCCTATTAGTTGTACTATAAAGTAGCATACTTCTAGCTCCTCCTCTCTTTATGCTACTTCTACCTTGCAATTACCTCACAGTCCTCACATCTCCACTACTCCTTGTTCCTACATACTTGGAATCCACTGCTTGTGTCCTGGCACTTAACCAGAGGATCATTAGCATCTGATCTTGGCATATCCCTGGGAGTGTAGCTGATACCACTAAGGCACAACACTTCATTTGTCACCTTCCACTCATCTTGAAGCTTACCATTGGCTTGCTTCTTCCACTTCATCCACAGCAAGGCCTATGCCTGTTCCTACCTGGGCCTAGCATAACACCCCCTCAGTGTGACACCAAGGAGAATGTGATCCAGTCCATAACAAAATCTACCTGAGGAAGTGGCTTGGTAAGGATGTCAGCTACATTTTTGTGACTGGGAATCCACTGCAAAGCAAGAGAACCCTGTTTGATGTGCTCATGAAGGAATTGGAATTGCATGCTGATGTGGTGGGCATTGGATCAGTTTCTTGGGGAAACAGCAAGAGAAGTGGCTGCTGAGTTATCTCCATGGACATGAAGAGGCAATGGAAGAGACTGGTGAAGGAATTGAAAGGAATTGATTCACAGTTCTTCCTGCACAGTGGCTGAAAGCACCATTTACTCTGCCTCTGCCATGGATACTGCATGTGTTGTCTGCTTCTTGGATGCATGTGCATTAGAGCCTCCATAGAAGAACCAGACATATCCTGTCACCAAAAGCCAGGTGACTTAACAACTGGATCAATCTGAGTCACTAGAAGCATGCATGGCCAGGTCAACTTTCAGATTGCTAAATTGAATGCACAGGTTCTGTGTCCCTTGAAGGTAGCAGACAACACATCTTGTGGCAGCAAAATGCTTTGCTTTGAGGAGTGCTGTGCATGTCTTTGAACAGCAAAACACAATACTATACTTGCCATCCATTGTAGTATCTGCCTATATTGCATCCAGCCACATGATCAATCTGTTGCATCAGGATGCACAGAATCTTGCTGATGCTGAGGAACTATGCAGTCAATGTTCCCAGTACAAGGGAGACAGAGAGTGTGTGAGGAAATAAAGGAATTGCACCAAGGTGGGAGTGAAAGCAGCATTGGATGACCAACTTATCTATGCAGTGCACATTCATCATTCTGATACCATCTGATGCAAGGTGCATGCCTTGAACTACCCAGCAGTTTCAGCAGGGAGAATTTGCCAACTGGTGAACAGCAAGTCTGGATTGTGTGCATCTCAAGTTCTGGACAGAGAAGTGTTGAAATTGCAAGCTCACTCAAGCTGCCTCTGATGATCGAATTCTCCAGCAGTCTCTGTATGGTGGATAGCTTTGTGAGATAGCACTGTAGAGGATATCACACTAACAAGAACCTTAATCATGAGCACTTGAAGGGAGCACTAATGTGAAAGAGAAATGGAATTCCAAAGATGAGAAGTGCTTAGTTACATGGTAATTTATATACTGTGAGGGAGGCTATGTATCATGACTTACTCTGATGGGCTGTATGCTGTCACTAAGAGAATTAAGCAAAAGTAAAGGAAAAATGAAAATGAAAGGAGAAACTTAAAGGAAAAGGAAAGGTGAAAGAGGGATGTCATAGATGTCATGAATGAGAGTGTTTTATCACCCCCTTGTCAAGACCAGACAACCATGGCCAGTGGGAGCTCAAACTGGGCAGGCAGAAGAGAGCAGAGGGAGTTACTGTTATAAATGTTTTGACATACTCTGGGGGTACTCTGGATAACTCTGAAGTGGATGGGGCTTGGCTTCACCTTATGTGGTATGCCCTTATGCTAGTACCAAGTGCCCCAATTTACAGAGGGGTCGGAAACTATCAGAGGTCCAGGATTGGCCATAGGCTTTTTTCTAACAAGAGGCATGATATCAAGTCATGGAGTAAGTTGAGGGACTTAGGGTAGGGTATGATGTCAAGTTGTGAGGCAGGAGAGGTCTGGGGAGGATTGTAACATTATATTATGGTTGATATTCAAACTAAAGTACAAGATACAGAACTTTAGTACTTATATCTCAGAAAGGCAGATTATCTAAGGAGGGAATGGAGATATGAAAGGAGTTGTCTCATAAGTGAAGCAGGTGCCAATGCATCCTGGATATGAATGAAGATGTCAGAGGAGACAATATTGAATAATGTCAAACTGAAACTAAGTAATAACAGGGAGAAGTGTGGCACAAAGGAACAGGAACAGAAAGTGAGGTTGGAGGAACAACAGAGTTGTATCGGAATGATACAGAGTTAGCATAGGTAAAGTTGTACTCAATTGTTAGATAGGAAAAAATGGAGGTAAAGAGAACTAGAAAACACACAGCTTAAAGCATAAAAGCAACTGGAGTTGCTTCAGAGACATAGTGGAGTTGACCCATTGGTATGGAATGTGACAGTCACAGAAGTGTTTAAAGGCAGAAGTGGTAAAGAGTGGAGCAGAAGAAGGGGGAGGTGAGCCATAGCAAAGAAAACAGGTGCACAGAGGATCAGGAGGAGCAGAAATGGCAGAGGGAGGAAGCCTGTTACCAGCAGTATAGAGGAGGAGTTTTGGCTGAGGTTGAAGTGTAGTAGGATGGCAGTGATGGAAATCCTTGATGGTGACCAGGGCATAAGGGAGATTGCTGGCCATTTTTCATTTGCATTCTTTGTAGAGAAAACTGTGCCAATGGACAAGATATTCAATAGTACCCCACTTGATGTGAGAATCAATAATATACTCAATTTCCTGTTCCTCAACACTGCTGATGAGATCTGGAGATGGGGGAGTGATTTGCTGGGAGGGAAATTCCCTGTGGTGGTATAGCCATAAAAGACATTTATTAAAGACTGGGTGAATTTCTTTCCAGGATTTCTCCAGTTTCAACTTATAGGTGCCTCAGCCAACCTTCTTATCAACCTTAAATGGGCCATATTACTTATCATTGAGTTTTTTAGAAGAATGATTAGACTGAATATTGGTTGCCTTGACTAAGACCAGATCTCTGGGTTTGTAATCAGATCTGTCTCCCATCTTGCAGTCATGGAATTTTCATGTTCTGAGCAGTGAAGTCCAAGGCTGCCTTTGCCTCCACCTGGGTCTCCTTGATTTGGGTGGCAAACTGCTCAGCTGATTCATTTTGTATGCAGATGCAGTAATCTATTCCAATGACAGGATTATGCCCATATTTGAGCACAAATGGTGAGTATCCCATGGTGAAACTAGTTTTTTGATTATAAGCAAATTCTGCCAAAGGTAACCATTTTACCCAGTTTGTTATAAATGTTTCGACATACTCCAGGAGTATTCCAGATAACTCTGGAGTGAACAGGGCTTGGCTTCACCTTATGTGGTGTGCCCTTATGCTAGTACTAAGTGCCCCAATTTATGAAGGAGTTGGAAACTATTGAAGATCTGGGATCAATCATAGGGCTTTTTCCCAACAAGAGGCATAATGTCAAGTCATGGAGTAAGTTGAGAGACTTTAGGGTAGGGTATGACATCAAGTCATGAGGCAGAAGGGGTCTGGGGGGGATCATAATGTTGTATTATGGTTAATATTCAAACTGAAGTACAAGATACAGAACTCCAGTACTTATACCTTAGGGAGACAGATTATCTAAGAAGGGAACAGAGATATGAAAGGAGTTGTCTCATAAGTGAAGCAGGTGCCAATGCATCCTGGATATGAATGGAGATGTCAGAGAAGACAATGTCAAATAATGTCAAACTGAAACTAAGTGATGACAGGGAGAAGTGCAGCACAAAGGAACAGAAACAGAAAGTGAGGTCAGGGGAACAATGGAGTTGTATCAGAATGGTACAGAGTTAGCATAGGTAAAGTTGTAATCAATCATTAGGTCAGAAAAGATGGAGGTAAAGGGAACTAGGAAACATGCAGCTTAAAGTGTAAAAACAACCAGAGTTGCATTGGAGACATAGCAGAGTTGACCCATTGGCATAGGATATGACACAGTTGCTTTGCTGATGATTTGTATATATACAAAGATATTGTTCAATCTTGGCATTGATCTGTTTGGCTTGCCCATTGATCTGTGAGTAATAGGCTATTGATGGATTAGCTTTGATATGAAGCAATTTATATAAATCTTTCATAAAGGAGAAAACAAATTGGGTTCTGCAGTCAGAAATTACCTTCTTTGGGGTACCATGAAGTTTAAATACATGGTCTTTAAATATTTTAGTAATGCCCAAGGCTGTAATAGTATGTGAAATAGGGAAAATGTGAATCATTTTTGAAAAACAATTAACAATTGTGAGGATTGCATCTTTCCCCTGTAATTCAGGGAATGGGTCAACAATGTCAATGGAAATCTCATCCTATGGTGCCTCAGGAATATTGTGAGGATGTAATGATGTTGTGTGTGGTTGTTTTTTCACCTTTGCCTTTTGACAAGCATTACATCCAGAAACATATTTTTTAACATTCTTTCTCATTGTGGGCCAATATTACTTGTTTATAATGAGATTTTTTGTTTGGTGAATTCTGGGGTGACCTGCAAGGGAATGATCATGATTTTCCTGAAGAATCTGCTTATAAAGCATGTCATTCTTTAGGATATAGACTTTTTCCTTCCAATATATAAGTTTATTCTTTGTTATCCAAGAAGAATTGATCTTGTGCAAGCTTTTTTGTGCAAACCATTCAACTTTATACTGGAGGGACTTGATTTAATCTATCAGAAAAGGAGGATGTTCCCATATATAATGGACAGTAGCCCAAATTATAGGGAGTGGAGAGGAAAAGAATTGAGGGCTGAGAAGAATTGACTGTTTATTGTCATTTATTACCCCCTTGTCAAAATTGGGCCACCAGGACAAGGGATTGGCAGGACTAGAATGTCCTGGTCAATGAAGGAGAGTAAAATGGTATTCCTGCAAGAGTTGGAACCAATGTGCCTGCTGATGAGAGAGATCCTGAAGTTAATGGAAGAATTCAAAATTCTTATGGTCCATAAGTATCTTGAATGGACATACAGCACCCAAGAGGTAATGGTACCATTCTTTGAGGGTAAATATGATCAACAACAGTTCCAGATCTATGGCATGGTAGTTGTGTTCTGCATCATTGAGAGATTTGGAAATATAGGCAATTGAATGCCAGATACCATCTTGTTGTTGAGACAGGACAGCCCCATGCCCAATACCAGACCCATCTGTTTCAATTCTAAATAATCATTGTCTATTGGCATAGCTAATGATGGTGCAGTTGTGAGTGTCATTTTTAGGGTGGTAAAGGCTTTTTGACAGGTAGGGGTCCAATCAAATTCCTTATTGACAGATGTCAAGGAATTCAAAGGTCAGGCAATGATTGCAAAGTTACAAATAAATCAGTAATAGAAATTGAGAAATCCAAGAAAGCCTTACAATTGCTTTTTATTCATAGAAATG
The DNA here is from genome assembly GCA_038089275.1 of Pulveroboletus cf. rosaemariae. NCBI lineage: Eukaryota > Fungi > Basidiomycota > Agaricomycetes > Boletales > Boletaceae > Pulveroboletus > Pulveroboletus cf. rosaemariae. Next base: position 16,563 of record JBBPKN010000236.1, on the reverse strand, counting down.
GGCCACTCTGCAATAGCTTTCACTTTGTTAGGATCAATCCATTCTTTCTTATGAGAAACAACAAGGCCAAGATATTCTATCTCAGTTGTATCAAAATTGCATTTATCATGCTTAAGGTATAGTTTGTTATCCCTCAGTATTTGGAGCACATTGCATACAATTTGATAATGTTCATCAAGATCTGGAGAGAAGACCATAATATCATCCATGTATACCACAACCTTTCCATCATTAATTAGATCCTTCAAAATCCAGTTCATTATCATTTGGAATGTGGCAGGTGAGTTTGTAAGCCCAAAAAACATTACAAGGGGCTTAAACAATTCTCTATTCATATGAAAGGCTGCCTTTCATTCATTCCCTTTTTTCATCCACACATTGTTATACCCCCAGCAGATATTAAGCTTTGTAAAGTAGCATGCATTTTGTAACTTGTCAATAAGTTCAGTAATCAGTGGCAGAGGATAGCAATTTTTGACTGTTATTGTATTAAGTTTCTGATAGTCTTGAACAGGATGCAAATGGCCATCCTTTTTCTTGACAAAGAAAAAGGCAGAAGCAAAGGGTGATTTAGATGGGTGAATCCTTCCAGACTGGAGATTTTCTTCCAGGAAAGCATTAAGTTCTTTCTGTTTGATAGGGAACAGGTTATATATTTTATAGTCTACTGTATGCTTGCCTGGGATGAGCTCTATCACATGATCCCAGGGCCAATGTGGTGGGAGCTCATCAAGGTTCTTCTTCATAAAGATATCTTCATAATCATGATAGACTAAAGGAACCACCTCCTTAAAGGTTAATTTCTTTTTGATGATATTTGTGGCTGCTGCAATATTTGTGGAGACATTTCATAGCTCTAACCAGGGAAGTTGCTCTTCCTTCAAAAGTGTCATATCCCATACCTCTGACCCAATTCTGCCCCCATCCCAACCTGGCTTATAACTGGTCCTCATACCTAGTAAGCTACTCTAGCCCTTTAACTCCCCTCCAGACAACTCTGGCACTCTGTCACCATTCCAGTCTGCACCAGCTACACATGTACACTTTCTGTCCCTCAGTGTTATATGCTTTCCCAAGCCTCTGCTTCCACTCTGCTCTATTTTATTTTCAGTTCTATTTCAGTTCCAGTTAAGTACTATCTTAGTTCAATTTTGTAATCTCTGAACTGTTCTGATATAATTCCATCACTGTTCCCACTCTTAGTTACTGTTACCATTATTGTTACTATTCCTGTTCTGTTCCTGTTCCTTGCTTGCCCTCATTTCATTCTGTCACCCTTTAGTTTCAGTCTGACATGATTGGACATTGTTATGAATGTAACATTCACTAGCAGAAGAGTCACATGACAAGCACATGACCATGAGACATCCTTGCCAAAACAAGACAAACCCTAGGATATGGTTGAGTTGTTATATCAGAGTATTTCCCTGGGGTTTAGGCACAGCTTATGTGGTTGAATCTAGCATTTCAGATGACAGGTGCTCTTCTGATCTAATCTCCAATGAATCTGGATCTCAATCTAGATGAGGGTCAGATCTGATTGTGGCAGATCTCTAGATGAGATCTCCTCAGCCTCATGGTTAAGGGTATAGTCTAATTACTACTTACCCTAGACCCTATCCTTTTATTTCACACTGCCTCTCTATTCTACACACCTCTACCACATGGCCCATTGGTCATATTCTCAGTAAGCACATCCTATGCCCTGTTTCCTTATTTAGTCTTGCCCTATGCCCTGGAGGTGGTCTGTGCATACCTTAGACTAGTATAAATAGTAGAGTAGTTCCTTGGTTTTGACTTCCCAGCCTTAACCACTTTGTTATCCTGTACATCATTTAGTGCCTTGACAATATAGGCATTCTCTCTCCTAACATTGTGATGGCTTCTCAGGCCTTGCTACCCTAAGCCCATTTATTGCTCTTCACTCTATTCAATCCAAATCCAACAATGAAACCAATGCACCCTCTCAAGGCAGACTGTTGAGGGTTAGGATGGGTCATTCAGAGATCAACACCATAATAGACATTGTCTTTCCTGAAATCTCCATTTATTTCTTAGATATTTAGACATCTGCTTTGCTTCTAAGTTTGCATCTGTCTCACTTTACTACACTCCTAAATAGTTCTACCTCTCTGAAATATAAGTACTGTAGTTTTGTATCTTGTATCTCAGTATGAACATTAACAGAAACATCCTCTTGTCATTGTTCTTACTCTGTTTGAGTCCTTGGGCTCACTCTGACTTTCTGGGTTACTCTGGAGTTTTCAGCATTAAAGTTATTATGGCTTAATGTTAACTTGGGATGAGCAATAACTTTACTGTTGTTACTACCCCTATCTGACCTGAGTCTCTGACTCAATTTGATCCTCCAGCCCTGCTGGAGATTATAACCAGCCTATTGGCTACCTTCTATAAGTCTTGATAACTCTGCTCCTTAAGACTGGACTTGATACTCTTTATCTTGTCCATCTCTCTTGTTGAGCCCTAAGCAAGCTCTCCTCTGCTATCTCTAGCCTGCTGCAAATCAGGACACCAAGGCTATGCAAGGGCACTAAAGCTGAGTCCTGTTTAATGAAAAACCTGCTACTTGACTACTTGATCATTTTCAGAAATCTCCAGAAATCTCTGGAGACCTCCGGAGCTCACATCCCCTTTTGGTGAACTTCAACCTAGTAGTAGTAGTAGTAGCAGTATTTGGGTTTTGATAATCTGTCACCTTAGTATGAATATCAACATAAATACCCCCTTGTCTTTGTCCTTACTCTGCTCAAGCCCTTGGGCTCACTCTAACCCTCTGGGTTACTCTAAAGAATCTCTGAGGCCAAGTGATATCCTTGAGGGAGTTGTAAGGACCCACCCCCATGACTAGGCTTGACTCTTCTCATTCTGCCTGTTCCCTCTGTTGAGCCCTGAGACAGTTCTCTTCTTTACCCCTGACATCTATGTAAATTGGGACACTGGAAAATGCAAGGGTGCATCACATAAGGTAAAGCTAAGTCCCATTCAATCAATGAAACCCTTCCTAGATTCCTCCAGAGTTCTCTGGAGTTATGACCTTCCCTCAGTGTTAAGGGTTTCATTCAGAAAAGAACTGGTTTTAACAGTATATTTATACTGGTATCAGTTTTAACAAAAAGGAAAACATTATCAAAATCTTGATCTTTGATGGAACTAACTATATGATCACTATTGCACTGGAATTCTATGGATCCTTGTTTCCAGTCAATTTTAGGATTGTGCTTTTGCAACCAATTATATTCCAGAAAGATGTCATTGTCCCAAGATTTGTAATGGCTAGTGGAATCTGTTCCCTATGGATACCAACCATAAGCTCAGCAATAATGAATTTCTTTATCTGACCAGCAGTATTCATGGTACCATCAGCATTGTATATAGGAATTGCATGTGGTAGGGTATGAGTAGCTATTTCTTTTTGCATAACAAGGAATTTGTCAATAAAGGAGCTGGTACAGCCTAAGTCAACAAGGGCAGTGACAGACAGGACTCATGCATCAGAGAGAATAAGCTCTGCCTGTAGCTCAAGAGAATTAGGGGAATGCTCAGACCTTTATATATAGGTAGATTCCTGTTGTAGATTAAGAAGGACCCACTGGATTTGTTCATCATTCAAAAGCTTAAGTTTGCACAAAAGCTGGGGGTTTATTTCAGACTGTTAGGAATTGTGTACAAAGAATCTTAAGTATTGAAGAGATTTTTGTTCACATTGGTTTTTAATTATTGTGTGAATCTATTGGATTGATTGGCAATCAATAGAATTTATCCAGAATGGGTGAATTTTGCTTGGTTTGGGAACATGAGCTGGTTTACCTCTTATAACTGCTTAATTCAGTGGAACCTCATTCTCTGAGTCTTTCAGTATTGTTTCACTTTCATCAATTGATAGGAGGGCATAGTTATTAATACTACCAATACATTGTTCAGACAATAGAGAAAGGCTATCCAATTTCAGAACCTCAGTGTAACTCTTTACTAGGTCCTGTTACATTTTCTCTTTTCTTTTCCTCTTTTCTTTACTTCTTGTCATAGCTTCTGCTCTTCTTGCACCTTGGGTGCTTTCTTGTTTATCTCTTCACTTAGATTCCGCTCTTCTTGCACTCTGGCCTAGCCCAGACCACTCTCTTGTTATTCTCTTTGCCCTGGCCTCCTTCTTCTAATTAGCTGACTTCTAATCATTCAATTACTTTCCATCCATTTCCACATGGATACCTTACTCATCACTTGTCAGCATGATTACCTTAGTTGTCTCCACTTGAACCTTACTAGTTGTACTATAAAGTAGCATACTTCCTGTCCTTCCTTTCCTCATGCTACTTCTACCTTGTGATCACCTCACAGTTCTCACATCTCCTTTATCCTTGTACCTAGTACTTGAAATCACTACTTGTGTCCTGGCACTTATCCAGAGAGTTATCACCATCTGACTTTGACACACCCCTGGAAGTGTAGCTGGTACCACTAAGGCACAATACTTTGTTTGTTGCCTTTCACTCATTTTGAGGCTTACCTTTGATATTGCCTTTCTCTCTTCTTTCACAGCAAGATCTACACCTGTCCCTACCTGGGTCTAGCATAACAAAAGAAGTAGCATATTCTACTTGTGACTACTGTTGCTGTAGTCTGCTCCCACCATTCCATCCAAACAATCTTCACTGTTCAATTCCCTCTGGGGTAAGCCTTGAGCCTCTACCTCAGACCCTCTCAAGTCCACTTTGGAGCCCAAGAATCCCTCTTCTCCAGATTATCCTTTCACACCAGAAGATGCACTCACAGATATCCTAGTCCCCTCTCAAGAAAAAGTATGAGAAGACTGTGATCTTGCACATGAACTTTCTTCTTCCTTGCAAATTCCCTGAGCCCAGACTCCACCTTCTCCTACTCCTGTTCAACACTGATCTGCATTCACCCTTCCCTGACCCTCTTCAACAATTGCCATGTCTGGCTTATTTACTTTCCCCATCAAGCCAACAGAACTCTGTCTCAGTGCCTCTGAGCACTTTGATGGCAATAGATTCAAGGCCAAGAACTGGCTGGACACAGTCCAGTTCTATCTCTTTGTTAACAGTGCAGTCTACAACTCTAACAAGAAGAAAATTGCCTTTGCCCTTTTGTTTATAACCAAGGGGCCAGCACTGTTGTGGGCTGCAATATACTGGAAGAAGTATATCTCTGGCATGACCAATACCATGGGAAAGTTTTTCCATTTTACCTCCACATTCCTAAAGATTTTCCAATAGCAGGACATGGTTAACACCACCATCCATTGGTTGGCAAACACACAGATGAAGCAGGGGAAGAAAGGCAAATGGATGCCCTCTCTTGCTGAATACACTGCTGAGTTCCAGAACTGAGTTATCACAGCTAAGATTACTGATGACAATGTTTTCATTAGCTACTATGAAACAGGACTAGTATTCTACCTTTCCCATTGCATCCATTGAAACACAACTACTGATGCATTAACCTTCCTAACCCTAACCCTTGGGGAGTGCCTTCCTAATCTTGCTATCTGGCTTTTGTGCTAGTGGCCAGGAACTAGGTGTGGTGAGACAAAAGTGAGAGCCAAGGCACTTATAATCAAGTGAGGATAGGCTGAAAGTTAAAGGAGCAATAGACCAATGCCTATGCCAGTAAGACTGAATCAAAATCAAGACTCAAGTAAGCAAGACTGGGAAATCCCAGCTTGCCTACCCTTGTCTTTATATATTCCAAGGTAAAGTGCATGGACCATGCTGACTAGTACAGGAACTACCTAATCAGGGAATGCTCTAAACCCTGGGTTAATAGATAAGAAAGGAATAAGGGAAAAGTATGGGGCAAAGATTAAGAGTATGGCAGAAGGCCATGCAGATGTGGGAGAATGGAAGAGAAGTAATCTATGAATAGAATGCAGGGTCAGAGGTGCTTGCACCATGAGGACAGATATCTCTGCCACAGATAAGATCCAATCTGTAGATCTGCCACAGATGCATCTAAGATCCTAATCTAGATCTAGATCCAGATCTCAGATATGATCCATGGAGATAAGACTGGTGGGCAGTTCCAGGGAAGATCCCAGGAAGATCCTTGTCAGGTGACTGATGATCACATGACCACTGCTAGGGAAAGAAATAATAAATACTCTTAAAGAAAACAGATCACAGACTAGGGTTAAGCTTAAAATGGGGTATCTTGTACACAATCACATGATGTCACATGACTAGTTCTAGTGCTGGAGTGTCACTTCATAACATCCATAACCTGAATATGATACCAACCTCTATTGCTAAGTGGTATATCAAGGCCACTTACTTTTAAGAAACTATGGAGTATGTTTACTCTATAAAACAATAATGAAAGAATCCTCATGCATTTGCTTGAACTCCCATGTCCCTCTCTACTACAACATCCAAACCAGAAAAAGATCTGAATACTATGGACATAGATGCCATAAAGAAAGGCCAACTAACCAATGCAGGTAGGGCCATCTGCATCAAGAATAAACTTTGCTTTGGATGCCAGAAACCTGGCCACATCAACATTGCCTGCCCAAATTTCCCCACTTTCTCTCCCTCCCCCTCAACCACCACCAAGGACATCCCTTGTGTCAAGAAGGTTTCTGCTGAAGAACTGATAATGAAGATTGAGAAGATTAGTGACAATAAATCCAATAATGGGGTAGCAAGAGTAGTAGCTGAGAAAGAATAAAAGAAGATAATGAAAGTAAATCAGGGTTTTTAAAACAGAGTACCTTTCTTATGCAAGGTACTTCTTCCTTTTCTTGTGCACCTGTACTTGTATCTGCTTTCAAGAAATCTATGAAGATCACTATACAAGTATCTCCCATCTTCTGTGCCAAGAAAGTCATAGCTACTTGTGCTCTCATTAACAGCAGAGCACAGATCAACTGCATCAACTGGGAATTTGTTAAGAAAAACCAGCTCTCTACCACTAAACTTTCTGAACCAATCATCATCTGCAACATTGACCACTTAGAAAACAAGAAGGGCAAGATCACCAGAACTTGCAACCTCCTTCTTCATTTTGAACAGTCCATTCTTCCAGTCTCCTGCTATGTTATTGCATGTGGGAAGAAGAACATTATTCTCAGACACCTGTGGCTTTGGGCCACAAACCCCACTATTGACTGGATGACCAACATGCTTACCATTCCAGATCCTCCCTTGAACACAACTACCTATCACATCAATTCCATCCATAAACCTTGGTTTGATGGGCTCCTTGAAGATATCATCATTCCCCATGATGAGCTCTTGGTCTGCTATCTGGACTATGTCACCCCTGAGCAGTCAATCAATAACTTGCTCTATAATTGCCACTTCAGCAGAATCTTAGATTGCTACTCCTCCTATCTCCCAAAGATCACTGTAGCTTAGCTCATCATGTTCATCAAGCTCACCATTGAGGCCAAAAAGGCCAAACTCAAGACAACCCTTTCTTCTAAATACTCCCAATTCTCCTTAGTATTCTCTGATACTCTGAAAACCCTTGATCATCTTCTGCTCTCTTGCCCCTATGACCATGAGATTAATCTGAAGAACACATTTGTCCCAAAGATAGGTAAAGTTTACCATTTATTTCCCCCAGAGTGACAGGCCATGGAAGATTTCCTTGAAAAGAACCTTCAGGCAGGAAAGATCCATTTCTTTAACTTCCCTCAAGCTTCATCCTTTTTCTTTGTCAAAAAGAAGGATGGCAAACTCCACCCATGTCAAGATTATTGGTATCTGAACAAACATACTGTTCAAAATGCCTACCCCCTTCCTTTTATCTCCTATCTTATTGATAAGCTCAGAGATGCTTAGCTTTTCACCAAGTTTGATATCTGCTGGGGTTATAACAACATCTGCATTTGAGATGGACATTAACAAAAGGCTGCCTTCATTACCCACAAGGGGCTTTTCAAACCCATGGTGATGTTCTTTGGTCTGAATAACTCACCCACTACTTTCCAGCAATTCATGAATGATTTGTTTCAAGATATAATTACTAAAGAATGGCTTATTATCTATATGGACAACCTTCTCATCTCCTCTTCTGATGCTAACATCCATCAGGAATGCACCTCCCATGTCCTTCAACAGATGGCAGATCTTGATCTCCATCTCAAATTGAAGAAATGCACCTTTGCTGTTTCCCAAGTTGAATACCTTGGAATAATTGTTTATCCTGGTAAGCTTGCCATGGACTCTGTCAAACTCACTGGTATTTCCCAGTGGCCCACTTCCTCTAAAGTCAAGAATGTTTGTTCCTTCCTTGGCTTCACTAACTTCTATAGGCAATTTATCCCCAACTACTCCACTATTGCCTGTCTCCTCCTTGACCTTACTGTTATGGTGTTGATCTTCTGAACAACTCATCCTAACTCTAAACAGTCTACCTTGATGAGATGCATCAGTTTCATTGTCAGATTTGGATTGAATAGAATAAGAATGGTGTGTGGTACTCAGATTAGCAAGGCCTAAGGAGCCATTACCACTAGTTAGGAGGAAAAAGACTATATTGGAGAAGGTATGGTTTCAGTATAAGGATAACAGGTAATTACAGCTGGGGAGCCTTAATCAAGGAACTACCTACTATTTATACTATAGCCTGAGGCACACAGACCACCTAGTCTCTCCAGCACAATACTAAATAAGAAAGTAGGGCATAGGGCAAGGGTAAAGGGTATGACCAATGGGCCATGCAGATAAGGGGTATATCAAGGGAGAGGCTATGTAGAATGGAAGGTTAGGGCTCAGGGTAAGCAGAGATTAAACCATGCCCTCAATCATGAGGCCAAGGAGATCTCATCTGGATCTCTGCCACAATTAGATTCATCAATCTAGATCTAAGATCAGATGTCATCTAGATCAGATCAGGAGATACCATCATCTGAGATTCTAGATCCAACCATAAGCTGTGCCCAAACCCAAGGGGAATACTCTGAATAACAACTTAACCATATCCTAGGGTTTATCCTTGTTTGGCAATAAAGTCTCATGGTCATGTGCTTGTCATGTGACTCTTGTGCTTTCAAATGTTACATTCATAACACTTATCAAAAAAGCCATGACCTGGTTTTGATTCCCTGCTGTTCAGAAAGCCTTTGACTCCCTCAAGGCTATCTTCCTCTTCCAGCAGTCCTTCAAATGCTGGATCTTGCCCATCCTTTTGCTATTGCCACCAACACTTCCACTTATGCATCCAGTGATATTCTTCTTCAAACTAATGAGAATAGGAACTAGCACCCCTGTTTTTATCTTTTACAAACCTTCTCCACTGCTGAGCAGAATTATGACATCTATGATTGTGAACTCCTTGCAGTCATTTGTGCTTTGCAAGCCTGGAGGCAGTATCTCCTCAGCTCCACTACTCCTATTCAGGTTTTTACTAATTATAAAAACCTTACTTTTTTCAAATCCCCCCAGAAACTCAACCACTGCCAAGCTTGTTGGCTTCTTGATATTGCCAATTTCTACCTGCAGCTATCACACATTGCCAGCACCTCCCTTGCTGGGTCTAATTCCCTCTTCCATTGCCCTAATCTTTGTTCTGACACTTTCCAGGATAATCAGAAAATCACCCTACTTCCCTCCAAACTTTTCATTAACCTGGTTGATGCTAACCTCTCCACACACATTAAACAACATCAACAGGGTAACCTCCTTTACCTCTCCATCCTGCAAAAACAGAATGCCTCTGCAAACAAGAAATTCCTCCACTCCCATACCTCCAATTGAAAGGAAATCAATGGTTTGCTTACCTACTGCAACCATGTTTTCATTCCTTCCTTTATTAACCTTCATTGTGAAATTCTTCAGTGCTATCATAACCACCCCTTCACTGGCTACCCTGGTTACCTCAAAACCTAACAACTCATCTCCACCAAGTTTTGGTGGCCCAGTCTTGCCACTTTCATCTGCAACTATGTTGCTGGTTGCCCTATTTGCCAACAAAATAAGGCAAATACTCATCCATCCACTCCCACTCTTTCTCCCATCTACTCCACTGCCACTTGCCCATTCCAACAGATCTCCTGCAATTTAATCACCAATCTCCCTCCATCCTCTGGCTTTAATGCCTTGCTGGTCATGGTTAATCATGGGCTTACAAAGGGGGTAATTCTCTGCCCCACCAAGAAATCCATTACCACTGAGGATATAGCCACCCTTTTTTTCCACACAGTTTACCTCTGCTATGGCCTATATGACAAAATTATCTCTGATCATGGCCTCTAGTTCATCTCTGCATTTGCTAAGGAGCTTGGGAAACTCCTTGAGTACAATTTATCTCTTTCCACTGTGTACCACCCTCAATCTGATGGTAAAACTGAATGATTTAACCAAGAGATTGAGATATATATCTGCATTTACTGTGGCTCTAACCCCACTGGATGGGCTAATTCTATTACTCATGCCAAGTTTGTTCACAATCACCACCCCCACTCCATTACAGGGCAATCTCTGTTCTATCTTATAATGGGATATGAACTCCATGCCCTTTCTTCTATCATTAACAAATCACTAATGCCTGCCATTGCTAACCACATCAAGGCACTCCTTGCCACCCATGATGAAGCCCTTGCCACATATGACCTCACCCACCAGACTATGGCATTCCATATCTGCTCCACCTTTACCCCATTTACCAAGGAAGACAAGGTGTGGTTAGAAGCCTGCAATTTGAAATGGGCTATTGTTCATCCAAAACTCTCTTTCAAATGAAAAGGACCCTTTACCATCACAGAGATCCTCTCCCTGATCACCTATCACCTTCATCTTCCATTCACATGGAAGATTCACCCTGTGTTCCATACATTACTGTTATTGCCCTATTGTGAAAACAATGTTCATGGAAAGAACTTCCCCACTCTGCCTCTGGACCTTATAGAAGGTGAGGAAAAATATGAATTAGAGTGAATATTAAAACATTGAGGTCCCCCAGGTAACTGCCAGTTCCTGATCTGATGAAAAGAGTACTTGGCAGAAGACAACTCATGGGAACCCAAACAGAACTTGAAACATTCCCAGTCCACTCTGGATAAGTATAAACTCCTTCACCCTCATCACTTTTCCCCAGTCACTTCTTCCCCTCACTCCACCACTAAGAAAACCACCCATCCTTGCAAATAAATAGCAATGGCTTTCACTGTTAACCAAGGCTTCCACTCTTGCAACACCCCCCTTGACACTCCTTTTGCCACCATGTCCCAACTTCCTGCTGAGAAAGTTCTTGTTGAGCCCTCACTTATCTCATTCCCTTTAGACTTTACTAATACATAGTTTTCTTCTCCTCTTTCTGTTCTTGCTTCTGAGCTTCCTTCTGAGGACTTTGTAGTCTCACCCCCTGCTATATTCATTGGCCCTGCCATTATTGTACCCATTCTGGCACCCCCTTCTGCCATCAACACCACATCCACTGGCATCATCAGCATCAATCTTCCACTCTCTGCCCACATCCTTCACCATGGCACTCCCTCTTCTGACTATGCCCACCATATCATAACCTATGTCATGGATTCATGCCTCACTGTCCCCATTGGCTCACACCTCAACATGTTCTTGCCCCTCTGGCTCCTCTATCAAATTTATATGCAGCTCCTCCATCTTCTGCTCCTTGCCTTGGCCCTTGCCCACATTCCCTATGCCTGGATCTTACTCACCAAAGCCCCTATTTTGTCCATCCACCATGAACTTCTCTTTAACATGGAGTCACTCATTTATCAGCTAGAAATGGGCAAGTTTCTTGCTGACCTGGACTGCTATATGCATGAGTTAGCTACCACTCAAGAGTATATACCCTCCACTCCATCTGCATTCTCCTCCCCACTTAATGACAATAAGCTAGCTGCCCTTGAATATGCTAAAGCCTGGTGGACCAGCCTTCACAGTGACAGTTATCTCCCCTCTTCTTACCCTTGCTTTCATAAGGCCTGTTTTCATTGCTGATGCCTGGGACACATCTGAATCAACTGTCCCTCTTACCAGTGCCTCTACTGTCTCCACTGGCACCCTGGACATACCCAGGCTTACTGCCCTGCTCAATGCTATGTCATTGACCCCCTCATCTCCTCCTCCATGTCCTCTTCTTCTTGATCCTCCTGCAACTCCTCCCACAGCTTCTCCTGCTCCTTTCAATGCTCCCACAGCTTTGTTGCCCCCTTCTCCTTCATATCACACTAATAATAACTTTCACAACAATATCATTGACAAGGTTGGCTAGGCCAACATCACTGGCTTCCCCAGGCCCTCATATGATACCTTTTGAGGTATCACAAGTCTTCCACCCCTAGCAGGGGGATAATGTTACATTTTCTCTTTTTTTTTCCTCTTTTCTTTACTTCTTGTTATAGCTTCTGCTTTTCTCACACCTTGGGTGCTTTCTTGTTCATTTCTTCACTTAGATTCTGCTCTTCTCATGCTCTGGCCTAGCCCAGACCACTCTCTTGTTATGCCCTTTGCCTGGGCCTTCTTCTTCTAATCAGCTAACTTCTAATTATTTGATCACTTTCCATCTTTTTCCACATGGATACCTTACTCATCACTTGTCAGCATGATTACCTTAGTTGTCTTCACTCGAACCTTACTAGTTATACTATAAAGTGGCATACTTCCTGTCCTCCCTTTTCTCATGCTACTTCTATCTTGCAATCACTTCATAGTTCTTGCATCTCCTTTATCCTTGTACCTAGTACTTGAAATTACTACTTGTGTCCTGGCACTTATCCAGAGAGTCATCAGCATCTGACTTCAGCACACCCCTGGAAGTATAGCTGGTACCACTAAGGCACAACACTTTGTTTGTTGCCTTTCACTCATCTTGAGGCTTACCTTTGGTATTGCCTCTCTCTCTTCTTCCACAGCAAGGTCTATGCCTGTCCCTACCCAGGCCTAGCATAACAGGTCCCATCTGTAAAACCCAGTTGGTGAAGCTGAGCAATAAGATCATTCCCATTCTTAAACTTCAAGTTATGGTCTAATGCCTGTATCCTCTGAAGTGGCTGAGAGTGAGGGGGATGTGTAGCACATGGCCACACACCAGAACATCTTGCACATTTTCCCTCTGCATAAGCTTTCCCAATGTCCATCAGAACCCCCTAACCCAAGAACATTCCAGGCTGATTTGAATATATGGCATCCATTTCAGCCTTGGAGATACTTGCTGCTACTGCAGATACTTGCTGCATTCTTGATGTTCAGTGTTGAAACTGCAGGAAACTGCAGGATACTTGTAGTCACTGTATATTAGATAGGTAAGTAAGTACTAACCTGCAGGATACTTGTAGTCACTAAGTATCCTAAGGTAACTAATGGTCTGATGTAACTATAAGCTTATATAAGCAGTAGATGGTAGGTAATCAACATATTCCAACATCCAGGTCTTTTTCTGAAACTCCTGAATGCCAGATTTTTGAATTGCAATCTCTCAGAGGACCACCTTAGCCTCAACAAGAGCATCATTCCATTCAACAATGTTGTTTGATTTAAGCAGTTGTGGTTAAGAGCACTTTACATATTCAATGACATTGTTATTGACATCCTTTTGGGCAATGCCTACTAACATTCTTCCATTTGCCTGGATATCAAATTCTGCTTCCAGGACTAACTGGTGCATTCAGGTGAAGAAGTCCTTTACTGAATCTTTTCCTTGTTTGAGCATCATAAGCTCCATTTCAGCATTTCATTGTAGAGCTGCAGGTCTGTACTGGACAACAACTGTGTCACAAAACTGTTTGAAATTCTCATTACCCAATTTCCCTTGAGTATAGTATAAATCCACAAAGCAGCCAGCAGAATTTTCCCCTCTCAGTATGATAGTATAATTAGAATCTTTTGCTTATCTGATGGCTCTTCATCAAAACCATCAATATAAATATGAATCTCTCACCACCACTGGACAAAGTGCTCCTTATTGCCATTAAACTCAGATGGCTTGGCTGCAAGTAACTTTCTAAGTTGGGAACTTGGTAAGTTGACTTAAAAACTAGTCAAGTGCAGGATAGAGTGTTGATGAGGCAAAATGCCTGTCATGAGTGAAGAGTGGTGAGATGTCACATCCAAAGAGGGTGCATAGGGTGGTGGAATGGTTGGTGTAGGGGCAACCCACTGCAAAGGAGGAGGCTACAGTGGTAGACCAGCTGCAGTAGGGTCAATCAAGGCTTGTCAGCACCATTCAGTATACTGGGTGTGGAACTCCTCCATGGTATAAGCCAGAGGTGCTGAAGTGAGGGGAATTGGTATATGTGCTGCCAAAAGAGGGTGCTAAGAATGAGAGGTGGCAATTGTAGCCATGACAGGGGTACAATTGGTTAGGCAAGATTGGGCATGTGAAGCAGTGCAGTCAGTAAAAGAGGGAGGGTAAGGATAAGACATGTAGATTATGCTAGAGTGTTGAATTGGCAACTAGCAGGCAGGGGTTAATAGGGGGTTATAAATGATGTATATGGCCAAACTCATGAAAAGCAAGTTGGCAGGTAGAGCTGAATGATGGGGGATATGGGAAAAAGGCAAAAACTAGGAAGATCAGGATGTTTGAACTTGAAGATCAGGGGAAACACCAGGGCAGCTGAAATAAACCTTTGACACAATGCAGCAGAAAACTGCTGAGAGTTGTAGCTAATGAAATGATTGTCACTAATACAATCTGGCTGCATGAAGCCTCTACTCATTACCAGTGAAGTAGTCAACCAGGAGAAGTTAGTTAACATCCAAATCTCTGGATGTCCCTAGTGCACTATGGGGAACAGCAACATTATCCTTATTTATTATGGTGAACAACCATATGACTAGTGGAGCTGGGCACTATTCCCACTTCATCTCACTGAAGGACATGGATCTCCCTTAAGCCTAGGATCCAGCTGGTAAAATGAGGAAAAACAAGTGTGAAGAGCACTGTCAAGAGTGTTGGTAAGAATAGGGATGTGGGAAAGTAAGGAGAAGTAAATGAGCAAAGTGCCCAGTTTGAAAAGCACCTTTAGAATTATGACAAGAACTTCAATCATGAGCACTCAAAGGAAGCACTAATGTGAAAGAGAAATGGAATTCTGAAGGTGAGGAGCACTTAGTTACATGGTAATTTATATACTGTGAGAAAGAAGGCTATGTATCATGACTTACTCTGATGGGCTGTATGCTGTCACCAAGAGAATTAAGCAAAAGTAAAGAAAAAGGGAAAATGAAAGGAGAAACTTAAAGGAAAAGGAAAGGCGAAAGGGGGGTGTCATAGATGTCATGGATGAGAGTGTTTCACACACTATACACAAAGAGACCTCAGTTTTATATGAACAAAAGACTCTGAACATTCTCCTGAACTAACCTATACACAAAGAGACCTTGTAGGTATTGTTCAGTTAATGAATGTAACAGATGTATAGTGGCCTCACCTCAGTTTCATATGAATGAAAGACTGAGGTGCGACATGGCAGTGTCCGTACTCAGAAGAACGACGCAATTACGTAAGGAAATGGTCGGCGTATGTCTCTGAAGGAAAGAAGGAATCTCAAGGAATGAATGGCCCGGAGGCATAAAAGTATGAGATAGAAGGAGAGTGAAGAGGAATGAAATAAACAGAATAAAATTTCAACAGATAGTACAGTCTAGTTGTGGAAAATAAATGCATCGGAACAATGGATGTGTGTCGGCTGTGGTCCGTTTGACTTCGTGGTTCAAAGACGACACGTCAGGTGGCATGATTGCACATCACCAACATGCCCCTCCAGACCCATCCGAATCAATTCGACGATACCACTCATCTTGAGCTCGATGCCAACGTGAACAGGATCCTCGATCGCAGGAGCATTCTGCTTTCTGATTATGCCGACCTTCTTGTCGCCATCGTATACCATTCAAACGGGTGCTTAGACACCAAGTACGTTATTCTGTTCCAGGCGGAAGAACTGATCTCCACCAACCCGGAGCTGCGAGATATGCTCGCATCCGCCTGGGAGCGTAAATCATACCGCGAGGTTCGGAACCTCGGTGCGCGTCTACGAAACATCCATCAGTAACTCGTTCATTATTTCGGCAGCCATTCTCAGAGCACCGCAACCGGATCCAAAGCCTACATCCACAGCCACTCACACTTCTCAGGCTCAGAGTCAGTACCTCCCGTCACGCCAACTCAGCCACAGAGTGATCTCCTTTGCCAGATGAACATGGAAGCCTCTCCACGTCCTTTCGTGCAGAGTATTCTGGCGTAGCCGTGGACGGCTTCTACGAATACTTGACACACAACGAACAGTTATTCAGGACAGTGAACTATCCAAAGTACTATGCCAAATTCTGTTCCGTCGTCCAGAGTTCAGGCACCGGAAAATCAAGGTTGTTGACCGAGGTAATCAGTTTCCTTTGTACACGCGTCTGCGGTAGCTGAATGGAACGTAGCTGAGCAAGAAGAACGTCATAGTGATCTACATGAACCTGCGCACAGTGGATGACAAAGACAGTTTCCCTGCGCGTGATCGTATCCTATCGCGAATATTGACCAAATTTCCCGATACTCGTACAGGGTACCGCACCGTCTGCTATGCGTTCTTCATTGCCCTGTTCGACACCATCGAGGAAC